>JAGKTI010016493.1:0-11250 GCA_018397915.1 Birgus latro
TATTTTCTTCTTATTTTGTAGTACTTGATTTTCCTTAGTCATTGTGATTAACTTATAGGTTTGTTGCGTTGTTGATAGACGCAATTTATCGCTGCTATTGTTTCTCGTAAATCGTGGAGTTGAGGTGGTTAGGAGCGAGATGTTATGTTTGTTTCATTGCATTGGTTGAGAAGTTAATCGGCTTTGTTTACCGCTGGAGTGAACGTAGTGGGTTCGTGGTTACCGCTGCACACCAATCTCGATGACGTGATTTACTGTAGTAATTTATCGTAGTTTTTCGTAGATGGGTTTGTTGTTACCGCTGCACACCAATCTCGATAGCGTGGTGGGAGGTTCTTGTAGAGAAGTCGATTATGGATTATATAATGCAACCAGAATAAAGTCGTGAGGCATATTATCAAGGAGGTGAGTTACAGCACTCTTGGGTTACTGAGTTTTATTGCAGTTATCTTGATAGTGATTTACAAACGAGCTTAGCGTGACGGCCAGTCTCCCCTTTCTCCTTACTCTGCCCTAAGTGTGCTCTCAGGCATTATCTATCCCCCTTTCTGATGTGAAGGGCTTCTCTCTGACATTATATACAGGTAGGAGAGGATGTTTGGTAAGGTAGTATGTCCGATTGATCTCCTGTGGGCTTCCACGTGTTTGAATACATCATGAGTTTCTTGGTTGTTTGGACTACGAGGATATTTTGAGAAACATTGTATGTTAAGATTCTTGATAGTCTGGGACAACAGACTGTGTACCGATATCATGTGAAATAGGACGCTACATCCTGTACATTGTTTATGAGATATCTACTAATGCCTATATGATATCCACACTTGGATTGTGTCAATAAGATGGGCAACACATTCCTAGCTGAGGCCAAACCTCATCAAAAATTCTGTGTTGGTCATAGCCTCTAAACTCTAAAGGGCTCATTGTCAACATCGGTCTGATGTCATACACGAGGTTGGAGACACTGTAGGTCTCGCAGCTGCTGAAAATGTGGATCCATGCTGAAAAGATTATATTAGCTTGATGCATACTGGTAGTAAAATAACAATACTGGCTAAACATCAAATTCCTTGCAATATATTTTTGATAATGACAGCAAAATTCAGAAGCATCAGTGTAACTAACTGTTCTAACTTGCTTTAATCAATTCCACTGTGCATGTTATGATTATCAGAAAATAAAACAGTTCTTTGCACAAGTTGCCTGGTAAAATGAGCTTCTGTTTGGTCTAATTTGTTTCAGTCTTTTTACTTCTACTTGTTACAAAATTGTTTAAAAATGTAAATGTTGTCCCTTGCACAGACATGACCTTGTTAAGTGTGAGCTGTTGTTTGGTTTGCATCTATTAATGGCTGTTGTTACTTTAACAGGCTTATTTATGAGGGTTCTACACATTCCTGATTAAAATAAATTATTTAAAGGAGTTTAGTAACATGAAAAAACTGTACACATACCTATAGGTTCTACCAGTGTCCTTATTTATTTAAAGCTAACCCTGTATTTCATATTTTTACCAATATTTTCTCAACCATTCGGATCTGTACTGTACTCAGGGAATGGTATTACCAGTACAAACTGTCTGCAGTATGTTGCTTCACTGACCAGGAACATATAACTTATGAAGTCCATTTACACACAATTTACAGTATGTTCTTCCTTGCAAACTACTTTAAAATCAGTTGCGGGTGATGAATGGCGGCTAACTTATAAAACTACTTATATCATATGTGTGCTGCAGTTTATTGTTAATATCGTGTAGTTAACACTGCAAAATCACTGTGGGCTGCCTGCCATACTGATGTCAGTTTACTTACTATACCTTAGGGACAATAACAGAAGTATTAATCAAGACTAGCGTCGCCCTCCTCAGTTATAACATTCTCAACGTAATAAGCGGTGCAAGAGGTTGGATAATCAACGATAACAGGTTATAAATCTTTAAAGTATGGACATACAGAATCAAATTGACTGAGGAGTACTTACACGAACACTGATGTTGATGTTCTAGATGTTGCGATTGTAGATGTGTAGGGTCATAAAAATGCCATGAAGTACTTCACTTTATAGTTACTGTTGTGCTACGTATTTGTGGGACGGTTTCTCGCCCTCAAATACGCGGGCTAAAGCGGGTCCCTATTCTAGACCGGGAGGTAACTCCTAAGAGTTGGACTGGACACAAAAACAAGGCAGTAAATATCACACATGTATTCTAGGTATAAAACACAGAACAATAGTACATCACAGATATTACACTGGGTTGGCCGGGGGTAAGTGAACACTGTACACAATTGGTATTCATCACTTTACCTTCTTGTTCAAGTACGGAACTATCAACCCGACACTCGTATTACATACAACGCATTTATATCTTCGGACACAGGAATGATTTTGGTACAATTGTTAAAGCCCGTATAGCACATATATATAAATTACGTTACACCTGTATTTCAGGTACCTGGTGGCCGGAAGTCTATCGCAGGTAGGGTTGCCCGTAAAGGTCATTAGCAAGGGGAACTGTGGTATTTTGGTATGCCCGGGTTAAACATGTTGGGACAAAGGGCTGGTGAAAGTTTAACTGAACACAGGGGAGGGGGATACGTAAACACCAGCGCAAGGCACAAAGACACAAAAGGGGTATTCTAGATTATCACAAAGACTGTCCAGGGCGGCGGGACTCTACTTTTGAACCACGTTCTATCTATCGGCAAGTCCAATCTTATTCGGGGTTCCTGGTCACTTAACTTTGAGGATACACTGTAGGGCATCACTCGTAAGATACCTGTCGATGCACACTATAACTGAGTCTAAGGGTACGCACACATATACATAGATAGTCCACTCACTTGGGTAACACTGGCGGGCCCAGGTCGATTCCTCCATCAGGAGGGAAACAGGGGCGGAGTGGCGAGTCCTGGGCAGGGCCCCACACGTGGCTGTGGGGCTAAGGGCTCGGCCTGAAGAGGGCTAGGAGCCGGGCCTGACATCGGGTCTGGGAGCGCCTTCGGGAGACCTCGCCTGCCGGTAGGTCGCGCCCTGGTGTGCGGGGCAACTCCTGGGGCAACAGGGGACCCAGGGAACTGGAACCCAGGGCGGCTGGGTTGCGGCAACTGCTCGAGGGCGGCGTCACCGTCAGGGACGCCTCACGGGAAGCTCGGGCCGGGGGAGTGGTGGACGGGGCCCGTCGTCGGCTGCGAGGTCTACGGGGGCTCTGGTCCGGCAGCTGGTCACCCTGGTGGAGCCGTAGGAAACCAAGGTCTTGGGTAAGACCCTGCCACGCCTCGGGTGTAGGGTCCTCTCCGACTGCTGGTGCTCCCGTAGGGGAGAAGTGGACTATGGCCGGCTCTGCTCCTGACCCGACGTGACTCGTGGCCAATGCCTGATGGGTACCGGGGAGGATAGTTTCCTGGCGGCTTGTGGCCCTCTCTGTACTGGGCTGGGCGTGACTCGTGGCCGACGCCTGAGTGACCGTGAGGGTAGCTGCCTGGCGGCTTGTGGCCTGCACTGTGTTAGGCCTGGTTTCCTGGCGGCTTGTGGCCTGCACTGTATTAGGCCTGGTGTGACTCGTGGCCAACGCCGAGAGGGCACAGGGAGAGATGGTTTCCTGGCGGCTTGTGGCCTGCACTGTGTTGGGCCTGGTTTCCTGGCGGCTTGTGGCCTGCACTGTGTTAGGCCTGGCGTGACTCGTGGCCGACGCCGAGAGGGCACAGGGAGAGATGGTTTCCTGGCGGCTTGTGGCCTGCACTGTGTTAGGCCTGGTTTCCTGGCAGCTTGTGGCCTGCACTGTGTTAGGCCTGGTTTCCTGGCGGCTTGTGGCCTGCACTGTGTTAGGCCTGGCGTGACTCGTGGCCGACGCCGAGAGGGTACAGGGAGAGATGGTTTCCTGGCGGCTTGTGGCCTGCACTGTGTCGGGCCTGGTTTCCTGGCGGCTTGTGGCCTGCACTGTGTTAGGCCTGGCGTGGCCCGTGGCTGACGCCAAGAGGGCGCAGGGAGAGATGGTTTCCTGGCGGCTTGTGGCCTGCACTGTGTTAGGCCTGGCGCGACTTGTGGCCGACGCCTGAGTGGCCGAGGAGGTGAGCTCTGGGACGGCTATGGCCTGTGCCGATGAGCTTAGGTCACTAGCAGCTGAGGGACAGACTATGGACGATCCTGCCTCATGCCCAGTACGGCTCGTGGCCGGTACCGCAGTGCCGCTCTGGGGGGAATGCCTACAGGAGACGGACAACTGCTGGCCAGTCCTGCCTGACCGACACGCGTCCGTGTCAGGCCCTGTGACGGGGAAACAGCTGGGGAATGGACAATGGCCAATTCTGCCCCGTACCCGGTACGACAATGGCCGGTACCGCTGCGCTGTGTGGAGTTGTAAACTCCACCCCTTACCTGCAGAGCTGTGCTCCGGCCGGAGACAAGGTGCCGGCGACTGCTACCTTTCCGGGCCCTCACCTGGGCACAAGAGGGGTGCCGGGAAGTTGAACTGGCAGGCCGTTCCTGCTCCCAGCCGCGCTGCGCTGGCGGTAATCCCCCGGTGATCTGGGGGGGGTTGGGGGAGCTGGTGTCGTCTGCCCCGCTCGCCGTGTGGTTGGCGGCTCCAACCCCTAACTCCTGTATTTCAGTTACACATCATCCAGAGATGCTAATATTTTTGTCACGAATGCGGTCTATCGTTTATATAGAAACAGTAGTTTCAATGGATCATGACACAATTAAGAATATTGAGTGCACTTGTAAGCCAGCTTACACCTGTTTCAATTTTGTTGTCAATATTCCAACAATATTTTAGTGTGAGTGTGAGTGAATCGAGTTTAATAATAACAAAGTGAGTATAGCAACCTATGAGAGACACTCAATAATACGGCCGTTACTGTTTCCGATCTGTGCTCTTTGGCTCATGTGCTAGTCCTTTCCTACTTTGCAACACATTGAAGCATCATTTTGAGAGGGGCCAAATGCCCAGAAATAGGGTAGGCTTTTTACGTGGATAATGTGCAAGGTGTTGCTGATACAGAGACAGAAGCATTGAAGGCGTATGAAGTAGCCAATTCTGAATGTGGGAAGGCAAATTTGCCATTACAAAGCTGGAATACAAATTCACCGCTTTTGAGGAATAAAATACAAGAGGACTATCCAAATACTGAAATTCCCGAAACTCAAAATGTGTTGGGTCTAAACTGGGATACAAAGACTGATGAACTAAGTTTAAAGCCAATCAAGTTCTCTGATGTCACTCTCACCCAGGGGTCCCTGTTACAGTAAGTCAGGTCTCCATGTTGTTTGATCCATTAGGATTAGTCAGTCCTATAATTATTAGGGGCAAATGTTTAGTGCAGTAGGCTTGCCAAGAAAAGTTAGACTGGGACACAGACTCAGGTGAAACGTGTGCAGAACAGTAGGAACAGATTCGGAAGGATTTTGAAAACATCAAGCATACGTATTCCCAGGATGATAAACAGTAATCAGAAGTCACATTTACACATTTTTTTTATGCTTCTCAGAAGGCATATGGAGCAGTAGCTTATTGTGCAACAGGAGATGACAGTAAAATTATTATGTGTAAAGCCAGAGTTGCACCAATTAAGGGAAGAACCCTAGCTCAAATGGAATTGGCTTCCATAGAAGTAGGAACTAAGTTGGCCAGGTATCTAACCAGTACTCTGGATACTCAGTTTGAGGATATTAATACATGGACTGACAGTGAGATTTGTCTTTACTGGATAGGAAAGGAGGACAGTAAAATTCCTTTTGTCCGTAATAAAGTGAAGACTATAAAAGAACTGTCTTCCAAAATTAAATTCATGCATGTATCCTCTATACAAAATCCAGCTGATCTGCTCTCGAGAGATTCGACAATAAAGAGACTGATCAACGATGACTTGTGGTTTAAAGGTCCTAAATGGTTACTCACTAAGGATTGGCCTGAGCAAAAATTGTATAGTACTGCTGAGGTTAGTGTTGTAAATTTGGATCCAGTAGTACCTGAGCCAGAGATAATTGACATTAGCAGATACTCATCAATAAAACCACTCATTAACACAACTGGGTTGGTTGTTGAATTTTTGAATAAGAAAGTGGAGTTTAAGAAGTTTGATCCCATGGAATACTGGCTGAAAAGGATACAAAGGAAGTATTATGGAGAGATTTTTGACCTTTTATGCCAAGGCACTGGTAACAAGAACAAACTGATCTGAGAGTTAGGATTGTTCTTAGATGGAAAGGGTCCAATTAGATGCTGTAATAAAGGCTGATTTGCCTCTCCAAACTAGACATCCAATTCTGTTACCTAAGAATGATTACACTGGTCAACACCAAATTTATTGTCGAAGTTCTTTTAGCTGATTTAGGACAATTTTGATGTGCTAAATCCAAAAATCATATTGGTTTTGCTCAATCAGGTCAACTTTTTGAGCTATGGCCACATGTTGTTTTTGACATTTTTGTTTACATGTGATGCAAAATTCTTTTTTATTGCTTGAAATAAACGAACTCTGAAGAGTTTACATGCACCAATTGATGACTAATTGGTATTTTTATTTTACTGGTGAATGAAATGGCTTCGACCAGAAGATCTTGCAAAAATTAGCCCGATGTTTTCTGCTACATCTGCAACGTATACACTATAGTTCCTAACAGGAATCCAGTCACGTTTCATATAGCGTGCTTACCATGCTTATTTTGGTATTCAACTTGGTGACCAGGATAAAGCTTGGGCGCCACACACGGTATGCAAGACATGCACCGAGTATCTGCATCAGTGGACTAAGGGCAAGAACAGTTGTCTGAAGTTTGGAATTCCCATGGTTTGGAGGGACCATGGCACTGACTGCTACTTCTGCGCTATTGATGTGACTGGGATCAACAGAAAGAACCGGAGCAGCCTCAAGTATCCTGATCTTCAATTAGCACATCGTCCTGTAGCTCATTGCGATTAAATTCCAGTACCTGTCTTTGGAGAACTTCCTGACATTCGTGACAAAGATTCCTCCAGTGTTCAAGAAGATGAAGAAGAAGAAGTGGTTCTTGACGATGATGCTCCACATCCTTTTCCCAAAAGGAGCTAAATGATCTAGTTCGCGATCTCAGCTTGTCAAAGTCCTCTACCAAACTGTTGGCATCCAGATTGAAGGAAAAAAACCTCCTCTCTGACAGTGCTCGCATCACCTTCTACCGCAACAGGCATCAAGAGTGCCTCCGTTTTTTCTCTGAAGAGAAGGACATGGTGTACTGTACAGATATTGCGCAGCTTCTGCACAAGCTTGGAGTGCCACAGTACGAACCCAAAGACTGGAGACTGTTCACTGACAGCAGCAAGCGATCGCCGAAATGTGTTCTGCTGCACAACGGCAACCAGTTTGCCTCTGTACCCCTCGCTCACTCGACTACACTGAAGGAGAAGTATGAAGCGGTGAAGTATGTGCTGGTGAAAATTCGTTACGATCAGCATGAGTGGTTTATTTGTGTTGACCTGAAGATGGTGAACTTTTTGTTGGGACAACAGTCCGGGTACACCAAGTACCTATGCTTCCTGTGCATGTGGGATAGTAGGGACACTGCTCAGCATTACACAAAGAAGGACTGGTTTGTGCGGGAGGATTTGGTGCCTTGCAGAACAAGGAACGTCATCAACAATCCTCTGGTGGACAGAGACAGGACACTCTTCCCACAGCTGCACGTCAAGCTCGATTTGATAAAGCAGTTCACCAAAGCTCTGGACAAGCATGGTTGTTGCTTCACTTACTTGTGCCAGGCTTTTCCAGGATTAACCATGGAGAGTTGAAAGCTGGCATCATTGATGGTCCTCAAATCTGTAAGCTCGTCAGAGATCCAGAGTTTGAAAACTCAGTGAACGAAGAGGAACTGGAAGCGTGGAAGGCTTTTGTTCCGGTTGTGAAGAACTTTCTTGGCAACAACAAAGCCAGTAACTACGCAGAACTTGTCACCAATATGCTGACTGCTTTCAGAAACCTCGGATGCAACATGAGCATCAAAATACATTACTTATTCTCACATATGGATCGGTTTCCTGAGAATCTGGGATCAATGAGCGATGAGCAGGGGGAGAGATTCCATCAGGACATGAAAGAGATGGAGACCAGGTATCAGGGATGCTGGGATGCAGTCATGATGGCTGATTACTGCTGGACTCTGAAGAGAGACATCCCTGCCGCTGAGCGTTCTAGGGTTTTGAAAAAACGGAAGTTCAAGCCCTGAATTTTGAACAGTGATGATGTAACATGCAATTTACATGTACTTACCTTTATCAGTGTCTGCTATTCAATTTACAGTAATCTATTTTTGTAACATTTAATTAATAAATTGTGTTAGTAAATGATTTTTTCTCTTCAAAACCTATTTCGGACGAGAAATATTAACAAAAATCAACCGATAATGTTACAAAAATGTAATCGATTTAGTCAGATCAGATTTTTAAAAAATCAACTTAGCACAAAAACCTGACCTGATCGAGAGAAACGGATGTCATTTTCGGATTCAGCGGTGCAAAATTGTCCTAAATCAGTTGAAAAAACATAGACAACTTACAAATAATTTTTTTTTGTAACCCAGTGTTATTTTGTACAGTTAATTGTAAAGGAAACCCATGAACTGACTCTTCATGGAGGGTTAGCCTGAATCCATGAAAGGTATTGAATCCCTAAGGGTAGACCGGTCATAAAGAAATATCTCAAAGGCTGCATGGTATGCAGGAGGTATGAGCAACGGCCATATGACTACCCAAGGCCACCTGCTTTACAAAAGGATAGGGTAAATATTAGTGGGCCCTTCAAGGTAACTGGAGCTGATTACACAGGGGCTATAACTGTTACGGGTGAGGGAACTCCCCATAAGGTGTATATATGTTTGTTTACTTGCACCTACACAAGTGTATTCCATCTAGAAATGGAAGATCTCAGTTCAGAGAGATTCCTGAACGTATTTAGAAGCTTTGCTACTAGAAGGTCTTGTTCTACCAAATTAATAAGCGACAACGGAACCAATTTTGTTGGAGCAGTACCTTTACTTTTGAACATAATGAATGACCCAAAGGTCAAGTCGGCACTGGGAATCCGAAATTGTACCTGGCAGTTCATAGCTCCAAGAGCACCATGGCAAAATGGATTTACAGAAAGAATTATTGGAATAGTAAAGAACTGGCTAAGGAAAACTCTACACAGAACTAAGATCACCAGAGATGAACTGAGAACGGTGATCACTGAAATTGAGGCTAGGATTAATGGTAGACTATTAACCTATATAGATGATACTAGCATTGGAATTGAAGCATTGACACCGGCTCATATGTTGCATGGCAGGAAACTTCATCAGGTACCTTGTGTGGATATCCAGGAGGAAATAATGATCCTACAATTGGAAATAATGAACTAGGACAACATCTGCATGAGGGATACCAATGTCTGAGAAGGGTATTGGACATCTGGAATAAACATCGGAACAAAGAATATCTTTTGAGCCTAAGAGAAAGACATTATGGGGCCCAGGCTGCCAGCAACAAATCAGTTATAAACATAGGAGATGTGGTCTTAGTAAAAACCGAACAACCATGATCCCAGTGGCCATTAGCTAAGGTGATTTCCACACATCCAGACTCAGAAGAGGTGCTGATGTAATGCCGTAATTTTAAGTTAATATAAGTGTAGTTTAAGTTAGTTTAAGTGTGGTGTAAGTGTAGTTCTGGTCCCCTGTTTAATTGTTGCAATTTATGGGAAATGGACATCAGAATTCATTTTTTTGGGCTTGATCTTAGTTAAAGTGTAACAGGAGTGTGATATTATTAATAGGTATGACCGTGTGGAGGGAGATTAATAAGTTTTGTACCGTGATATGTGAGTCAGCCTGATTTATTTTCTGTGGAGAAGAGAGCAATATTTTTTCCCAGCTATTCTGGAGGAATCAGAGACTGAAGTATAACTGTGTACTAGTTCCTATTGTTCGAGGGTTAATTTTATTTTATGTATGTTATGGTTAGTAAATCATAGATAATATTTTTCTTATGTGTTTGATCTAAACCCCTCTGGGAAGTTTGATTGTGAGATCGAGTGGCCCGCAAGGCATGTTACTATCTATAGGATTCACGCACTCTAATTTACTCACGCTACCCTGGTTACTGTATCTAGGCCTCAGTGTCCCATCTTTCACTGAGCGGGACTAATAACTTCTTTCTTGGCAAATGCTGGGTGGTGGCAGCCTACCAAAATTATTTCTACTTCTACCTGTTGGTATATCTTCCTAGTGACAATAAAGTACGAGGCCTTCCTTAAATATTCTAGGATTTCTTCCTCGGTAGTAATCAGTATTCAGTAATCAGCAAAAATCTGATAAATACATATAGACAAACTCTCTCCCTTACACTGGTGTCAAAAGTGGTGTAATCAGATAAATCTTCTTCATTTTAAGGGAACCCAAAATTAGCTCCCTTACACTGGCGGCTAATGCGGTGGGATTTAGATAGACTCGGTAATAACATGCTAGAGGCCCACTTGATCTTATATTGAGAACTCCTAGAAGGTAAAATTTTTCATTGTAGTGATAAAACCGAAAATTGATCGGTATATTCCCACAGTTAAAAGTGTAAGAACAGAATGTTTAGAGTATCCTTAGTAGGTCACAGTCAAATACCTCAGTCATTGAATATTAATTCGGACATGGAACTGAAAGTGTATCGGGCCCCTGGAGCCAAAGCCAGAACTTTTTTCTCTGATGAACGAGTCAATGGAGTGCTAGGGTGGCAATATGATCTGTGTATACTCTGGATAGGAAGTAATGACATAAGCTGGCATACGACTCCAAGTCAAATAGCGCATGTTTTTAGTCAAATTGCAGAAGTCATAGAGAGAGATTGTGGCGCAGAAGTTCGTATGTGTTTAGTGGAACCCCGTATTTATCAGGGAGACACCCCAATCTCCACTGAGGGTTACCGAACCTTCCAAAATGCCATCAATCAGAAACTGAAACGTAGAGCATAGCAAAGTGTAATCCAGTTTAATACAGCCTTTTATGCGGGTTCGCTAACAGATGGAGTGCACTGGTCAGGTGAGGCAAGGAGTAAGGTGAAAAATAAATTGTTGACAGTGATAAGAGGGTATCTGGCCTAATAAATTAGATAGCTAATAGTAGTAAGAGGTGTTCCTTCCGTTCCACCATGAGTTGGCAAGGTTTAGGAATTCAGATTAAGGAGGACGATGAGTATGATCAGATTGAGGCGCAGCAGTTTTTCCCGAGTTCAGCCTGTCCTCAGACTCC
>JAGKTI010016494.1:5315-19392 GCA_018397915.1 Birgus latro
GATAAAAATCTGGCGTGTTACAATACTACAATTTCACGGAGAGAGAGAGAGAGAGAGAGAGAGAGAGAGAGAGAGCTGGGTGAGAGAGAGAGCTGGGTGTGAAGCTAAATCGGATTGCTCCCACGTCAGCACTGCGCCAGGGAATATTGTTCTGTAAGCTCTGGAAATTGTAAACTATCAAGCAGAAAATAACAAAAGGCAGAAAGAATGGTTCAGACAAAAGACTTAGTGGCAGGTGTAATAAAATTTCACCTTCCGGGTCTGACAAATCTCCAAATTAACAAAAAATGATCTGAACACACAAACCAAAAACACGTCACGGAACAAATAGGAATAATCAAATTCTCTTGCACGAGCGAACACCATGAAAAGATCGTCCCTTTCTTCTCTTTGCCCAGTCCCTTGATAAGAACAAGGAGAAGCAACCGATATCTGTTCTACGTACTCATAAAACTCATATACCTAGTGGATAGTAGTAATGGGTGTTGTACTCTGAATCTCCTCCTATCCCAAATGCTCTCCTGATCTTGTGTGTTCGTGCGTGTTCGTAATTGTTCGTGTGTGTTCGTCTGTGTTCGTAATTGTTCGTGTGTGTTCGTCTCTTGTTTCTGCACTTTTTCCGTCTCAACATCCTGACAATCAATGCAGAATATTTTTTTTTCTAGTAAAATATAAAATGTTACTTCTGAGCTGATTAATAACAGCATTTTAATTAGTGTGTTCCCCGCAGTTGCCCTCCCTACAGCTGTGTTATTACCAAACTGGAACTTTCTCTCCAAAATTGTAATTACCATAGACTCCAGCTGTCATCTCTTCCTCTGCAACCCCTATCCAGTCCATTCATCACCAACACTCCATCACCCTCCTTTTTTTTCTATATCGTATTTTTCTAGGGGTTCGTAGTCTTTTAACTCCTCGCCTGTATCTCCATTCATTTTTCCTCTTTCTCATGACCCCCCTTTTGTTGACTTTGGTTTTAATTACTGTTTTGTTAATACTGATGCTTTCCACTCTCCCTCGCCCACTCACACCTCCTACACTCCACTCTTCCCAGCTCACCCTTCTGTCCTGCTTCACAATTCAAGAAGATACTTTCCTCTGTTCTTCCTCCGTATATAATATTTTGGGCTCAGAGACCAAAGTATATCGCAACCTGTTGTGAACGATTTTGTTAGCCATGCAGGTAGTGAAATTAAGGTAGATCGGGTTAGGTTAGACTAGTTTAAACTTGATTGTGATTTTTTGCTTTCAAGGTGGTTAGGAAAACTAAATAAGGCATTGTGTTACTTTGCAGTCATTGAGTCTAACACGTGCATTTCAAGGGTGAATCGGCGAATACTGTAGTTCATATATTCATCAATACAAAATTAAAATAATTGTTTTTTCACTGGTGAATATCTGACTGATGCATTAATTTAATGTCATCAGTTGAAATGTAGGCGGTGCAGACCTTGCACATATAACATGGTGGAGACTATCAAATGCAGTAAAATAAACAAATTAATAAATAAATACTAAAAATAAACGAAAGCGAATGCAAAGCTACAAAGGTGAGGGCTCAATGAATATGTTAATATCACAGTTTTACTTTATTTTATTCCGCAAATACTAATCCCAACTTTGTTGTTGTTTTTGCTCAACCTTGGTCCGTCTGATCGAGCAGACACGTCGACCGCAGGTAGGCAACCACCCCTATTGTGTTGTTCCTTAGGTTCCCTACACCGCTGATGTTGTGTCTGGATCTTAGTTTGGCATGTGCTGTGCGTGCGCTACTTTAACAAGCAGGGCATGTGTTATCTGCGACTTTACCGAACCAAATTTTAATCTGGTAGTTTAGGAGGTCTGGGTGATGTCCTCCTGTAGCCAAACTATGTGAACTCCATCATCTGTATTAAAGGACACCTCCGAATGGTGGATGCCTGGAGGGGGGGAGGGGTAAGAGTTTCTTCGCTGCTAGCGTTGGAATGACTGAAAGTATTGTTGTTGAGGGTTTGGTAATGTTTACGTGGCGATTGTTTTATATACCTAGGTGTGCTGTGTCTCTGTAATGCAACGACGGGAATGTTGTGTTTTGATACTAGTTGCTGTATAGAATTGTGCCCTTCGTATCAAGGTACTGTAGTCTGACAGAGTTTTAAAAACTTTGGGAAGCGCTCACCGAGCCACTTACCGCTTTGGCGGACAAAAGGGGTGCTGTGGTTGAACCAGTGTCGCATACTAGTATGCTTGCACCCAGTCGTCTAATGGCGGGCCGTTTGCACTTGGTTCACAGACTACACGCACATCCAAAGCCACACCAACACAACAATTACACTTACAAGCACTTCTCACCCTACATACAATCTCTGCAGAGCACCACATGTTGGAGTGGAGATACAGATACATTAAAAGACACAGACATCGTTTCAGTGTGTAAGTGGGCTGTGGGAGTGGTTTCGGTGAAGCCAGAGGTAATGCATAGGACGTTGCTCTCTATGATTTGCAAGGTGTTGTAGTGGGTTTTGGATGGGGTGGTAGCCCATGCCGGAGAGACATGGGACATCACTGATCTAACGTAATGCTGAAATACTAAGGAAAGTTTTTCTTTTTGTTGTCCAAATTACGTCTTGCCGCTGTTGTGAATGCACTGAATCTGAAGATGAATCGCCACTTGATGTCTTGTGCATTGTCCTTGAAGGTGAATCCGGTGCTTAAGTTCGTTCCAAAGATATTAGAGGAGGGTGTGTGTGGCACATGTATATCAAGTGTGATGTGTGGGGAGTACCTGCGTTCATGTTTACTGTTCCTTCAGTGTGATGTGTGGTTCTTATGGTAATGTCATCTGCATATTGCGCAATGTTTGTGGGTGACTGGGGTGTGGGAATGGCTTGCATGTATTGACTGAAGACTGTGAGTGAAAGAATGGAGAGCTATGGAACTCCTACAGTGATATTTCATGTTTGTGATGACTGGGGCGGGAATGTAACATTTACTTCTCTACCAGACAAATAGTTTGTAAGCCAAAATTTGGTGGTGTTTTCCATGTTTGTGTTCTACATCTTTAGTTTACGCTGGAGGATAGCATCGAAGGCTTTACTAGTAAGTATTGTTCTGAAAAATGTGCGTTGTACGGGTTTGAGATTAGTAGTGTTTGTAGCGTGAAGTGATCTGAATCCGAGTTGTGAAGAAGAAAGGAGGAGATGGGGAGTTACTTTGTTGGGAATGTGGCGTTCAGTTAATTAGGATGGTGCCCTAAGTAGTGATATGTGTCTGTACTTGCCTGAGATAAAGGCTGGCGGTGGCCGTGGAGGTGGTGGTGGTGGTGGTGGTGGTGAAATGGGTTTGTACGGTTGGAAGTTCCTATTTTCACCTTTTCCTTCTGGTAATGCGTGAACCTTGAAAAGAAGATAGGAGGCAGCCAGCGCAGGGGATCGCTTTTACTGGGGGTGGGCTTAATAATTGGAAATCTAGTTCAGGAAAAGTAACCTAACTGCACCATAACCTTTCCTTTCCTTTCGCGAAACATACGTAACCTCTCATAATAATGTTCTCCCTGTTCTTGCTTAACATACATTAACCCTGGGGTCGGCAATTGCATATGACTAGTACCCCATGTCAGGAATTGGGAGCACCGCTGTTACCCCGCCCTACAGGAACCTCTCGTTTTGTTGGCTATATTAATAAAACATGGCAAACAAAGATGTTTTCCATTTAAAAACAAGTAATGAGAGAGAGAGAGAGAGAGAGAGAGAGAGAGAGAGAGAGAGAGAGAAATTATATGTTTCTGCGGCCTCGACCCATAAAACTAATGGTGGCGTGGCTAACATTTCACCTGAGTCGCCTTCTTATGGAGGATTTTAAATTAAACTTCAACTGAAATCCTGTGTACACTAGAACTGGAGCAGGCCTTCATTGCCAGGAGTTCTAGTGAGTGACAAAATTCTGCTTTTACTGTATAGGGTATACGATAGTTATATAGAAAATCCGATGTGGTTTGATACGATAATCCAAATATCAGGAGGTATCATCTATTTGTCTGGAGAGGAGCGGGCAAGGAGCATCTCGTCAGCTACCCAAAACTGGCTTATCTCATTTTCTAGTTGCGTTCATACTAACTGCTTTAATCCAGATGAGCCTCGTTACCCCCAGAAAATTCTATAATTTCCCCGATGGGTTAATTTATCCCAATTGCCTACCCCTGCTTCGACGACCCAAGCCAAACCAAACTGTACCCTGTTCTTCCTTTCCTCATAACCTTACCCAGCGTCGCCTAACAATAATAATAATAATAATAATAGTGATGATAATGATAAGTTCGTAAAGCTTCAAGGCTGACACATACAAACTTGACTTCATTTTCATTTCCTTCCTTAACCTACATTTTTCATCCCCTTCCTTAACTTTGCCTCCCCTGATCTAACCCAACCTAACCACTGAACTTAATCTAAATCCACTCCTAATGCAACCTGTCCTCGTCGACTTCTACGTAACCTAGTCTAAAAATCCAAAGCAAGTTAACAAAATATAACAGATAACTGGGCGTAACCTAACATAACTACAGTATACCTTGTCCTTCATTCCTTACCCAAAGTTAACATAGCGTAACCCACATAATCTGCCATAACCTAAGCCAAACTAAACGGGCCCAATCCAACCTTCCCTTAAACTACTCTCCCCTAACAATATAATCTAACCCATTTTTTTTTACTTGGTTCTTCATATACCAAACCCAGTCTAACTAAACAAAATCCTCTCCTGCCTCATGTAACTGATCACGATAACCTTCCCAAAGAAACGACGTACAAAAAATAGGCTAAATATACATGGGAAAGTGAGGTCAAAGTACAGTAAGTTGAGGTTGATAGGCTAAGTTACATTATGTTGGGTTTAGACATATAAGTGAGTTTACTCACGCTTCGTTCACAGTAATAATTTCAAAGTCAATAATGGTCGCTGTGTATACGTATGCAACAAAATTCCTTGCTCTCGTGTTCGTGAATTTGAATCCTCTGAATTCTCTACACTCTGGCTTCGATTATCACGTCATTCTCATATTAATTATATTAATTGTTCTCTATACTTATCCCTTATTCTACCGACTGAGAGAAATTCTTCGATTATCATATTTCTGAGATGGAACACATTTCATCAATTTCTCCTTTGAAATCTGCATTTTAAATGATTTCGCTGTTCACCATTGCCTTTGGCTCACCTCCTCTCCATTTACGGGTCCACCTGGTGAATATGTGCTTATCTCTTCTGTCCCTAAGCCCTACAGTTTGGCTGAAGGTCATGGCCATAAAAAAAAAAAAAAAGTGTTCGGGGTGGGGTGACATGGATGACAGCAAAAGATGCTTTGGCATTTCCTGGAAGCATTTGAATGTATACTTATTTTCTGTGGTGGCCAGTGTGTGATTTAAGCATATAGGAGGCTATACTGCCAGACTTCCATGGGAATCAGGAGTAGGAGAGATGTTTTCTGAATCCATATACAGTAGTCTGAATCGCATACCGTCATGAGTAACTGCTCGGCTCCTCCCACCTTCGCCTCTGCCTGGTCTCCCACTTATGTAGGGAAGGGGTTGAATGATAGTTCAATTTGGGAGACTTTTAGAGATGACAGTATCACTATTATCGAGCAGAGAGACAATGCTGAGAGCAGGAATTACTACACAGAGTGTGAGGAGACGCAGGCTGGCCACCCTTAACGACCCCCCTGCCTCCTTCCGATCGTCATTGTAGTGCCTACGTGTCACCACCGTCTCACACCATCCACGTCACCACAGTCTGACACTTTGCGGGTGTGTGGGAAGTATAACATATTTTTTATCGTTTTGTACATAAAAATGAGAAGAGAATGGTTTAGAGAAAAACGGACAATTTCAATGGTGAGCAAAAGTGTTGATAAAATTAAGGACTGATATAAATTTGGAGTAAGACTGTAGAAAACAATATTTGTACGCTATACAGGATAAGGAGAACCAAAAATAAGTGTTACAACAACCAAATATTTATATATTTGTGGTAAGCCACCTGTGAAATAAGAAATTAGTAAATGAGTGTTTTAAAAAATAGAGAAACTTTAGGTGTAGAATTTCTTTTTTTTTTTTTTGTTCAATTCTGGACTAAGGCTTTTGAGCCTATCCCCAAGGCCCAGTAGTCCTCCTAAATACCACATACCTCCATATGTCACCACTTCGGCATTAACACTCACCGTCCATACTGAATACATGCTAGAGTTGTCTCATGCAGGACCTGTGTGCTGGTATTAGAGTGGGTATTTTTACAACATGTCGGCAGGTCTTCTGGTAGATCAATAAAGTCTGCTTTTATAAAAGTCAAATCATTATACTGTTCCCTGCCCCAGCCGGGAATCGAACTTGGGTCCATTAGGACTGCAGGCCACCTCTCTACCAATTTAGCCACCGCCTCCCCCTAATAAGTAAAAGACTATGAATAATAAAGGTGATCTTACTGTACATAGAAAATTTACATATAGAAAAATGAAAGTGATCTTTTGCATCATGTAATGTGTAATGATGAATGATTCAGGTGGCGGTGGCAGGGACCAGTGGTGAGGAGTGGCAAGGTCAACTGGGGCAAGGGGGAGTGGGATTACTAAAAGAGAATCCCCGTCTGGGTGTTGCAGGAGCACATCTTACAAGCCTTAACCACTGACTCGCCTCCATTGATAACCTCCTACCTCCACAACACCTCGACCGTGTGACTTAGGCATACTTGCAATGGAGAGACGAAGGATTGGTGTACTGTGGTCTTGAATTTAAAGTTTTATGTGCTGTACTTACAGAGCTGAAACTGGTTGAATACAGTCAACTTTTCTATTTAAAAAAAACACACACGTACGAGAAGGGCTTGGGTCGTTAGACCCCCGAGTGTTATGGGTTAATGCTCTACAGCAATTTGTACAGTACCCTGCCCATGTACCTGACTGTCTTGGGAAGAATTCCAACATACCAGACCTTTTCCTTACAACTAAACCTTCCGATAACTCTGTTAATCTGTCCTCTCCATTGGACTGTGATCAGTCTCAAAACCTTAAGCCGTCTTGTCACTTCTTTAAGTGTTGTGGAACCCCCCGAGAAGCAATTGTTGTTGCAACATAGAGCTACTGATTCGAGTGACTGATTATCGTAAATAAAACTGGTGGCACAACTGCCAGTGTCATATGCGCTCAGACAATAATGAGAATGACAACAATAAAAATTAAGTCAGACAACACAATAAAATTTTGAAATAAATGAAAAGAAATGTAAAACACACTAAAAATCACTGACCACTAAGTCTTACAAATGAGTCTAATATCCTCCACAAAGGAGAGGGTTCCACCCTCCCATAACACAGGCATCCTCTCCAAACACCATCTAAGGACGGTACCTTTTATCACTTGCCTAGTTCTCAGGGAGGAACTGATTATGTAAATATCCTAAACTGGGGCACTCTGTCAGAGAGCGCCAAACTCTTAAAGAGACCAAGCAATCCTCACAGAAAGAAAGGGCAGCATCTTCCACAAAAAAATCCTTGAAAGAACTGGGTGTGTCCAATTCTGAACCAGCATAAAACTGTCTACCACACATGAGACAAGCATCGGGAACTGAAGGAGCCTACTTCACCTCAAATAATGTGCATCTAATTGGCTCCCACTGCATTCTACAATTCTTCCCATTAACGACGAACCTGTCTAACAATAAGAAAAAAAATTATGTCCAGGCAGCCAGTGCTCAGGAGGACGGATCCCATGACAGCGAAAGGGAGAGCCATTGCTGCCTTAGCTCGCAGATCAGTCCGCTCCTTCTTGACACGCCTACATGGACCAAAACCCAACAAAACCCCAGTGACGGCCATGACGAACGTGGCAGCCAAGGAGGAAGAGTAACAACAAAACTTATAAAATCAATGGTTGAAATGAACTGACAGACTTCAATGCAGAAACAGCACTTCAAGAATCACTAACAATAACAAAAGTAGCCTGGGGGAGAATAAAAGCGATTTGGAGTGCAGTTAAACTTGCAGTCAGTTCCGCCATAAAAACTGAAGAAATACCTGGAATTATACTGTCTCGAAAGAAGGACAGAAAGAAAGCAAAACAACATCAAAGCACCTGCTATCAGTTTTTGAACCATATGTCCTGAGAGGGGCAGAGTCCTCATGGGTACAGGCATGTTCTAAAAGAAAAAAAGAAAAAACGCAGAGTTACACCTGAAAGTGAAGTGAGCTCCTTTTACCAGCAACAGACTTACACTGTCACCCGAAGGAGTAGCCAACCAGTAAAACGCTTGCATCAACGAGGTACGAGCGAGACCATTTAAATCCGAAAGCATTGAAATGGTGCCTTACACCCCGAGGATGCCTAGAGTATGTCTTTACGTCAAACTGTCTGGTCCGTGCCCCTCTGAAGATTTTCGAAATGCTTCACTTAGCGCGCGTCACGTGCACCACCGCGGTGTGATGAAATCTATCAAAATCAAAACTTAAAGAATGGGACTATCACACGGTCCAAATTACACAGTGATCAGCTCTGTGGTTGCTGATATACTCGTATAAGCTTCCCAAAAGCGTTAAGGTCGGGCCGGGCAGGGTTGGGCTGCTCATATATGAGAAAATGCCACTACTTGACGAGAGACTCGCGAGGGCTTTGCCCTGGCTCGTAATATCCTATTATTGGGACTTGGTGCGGTCTCACTGTCAGCCTGGGGTCTAATAAGGCTTGAAAATTGCAGATCAGACCCGGTACCCTAACGGCTTTGAGCAACTTGAGCAAAGTGGCATAAACAGAAGACCAGAAATCCTGAGAGACCATAACACAGGACACAGATTCTAGAATGTGGTGAAGACGATACGAACAGTTCAGCATCCACGACTGGCAACTCAAGTTCAAAGGGAGGGTATAAGCATCAATCAATCTCCTCGAAGTTGAGGGTTACCTGAATGCCCCAAGAACGGACGAACACCAGCATGATGTACCGAATCTAACATCCAGAGACGGGCATTTATAGTAGAAGAGCAGATCTAAAACTCATAGTCAAGTGCAGAAAGAATGAGAGATCTACATGAGAGGAGGAGGATGTGACGGTAAGCACCCTACGAGGTATGAGCCAGAACCCACAGGAGATTCAGGCCTTAATACAAGTGCCTTAACATAATGGAAAAGAGGAACCCAGGTCAACTCTCTATCAAATATAAGACCAAGAAACAGAGTCTTTTCCACACAGGAGATCCTGCAACCATAGGTATTGGACTGGTTCTGGATAAACCCTATGAATACGACAAAAATGCACAACCATTGTTTTTATAGAAGAGATTCATCCCACTGAGCCTCATCTATGAGACTCAACCCACTGAGAAATGCTGTTATGAGCCTCCTCTCATCCACATCCAGAGACATCTGAGATGCAGTGGTGGATAACGAAAGGTCACCGACATGTAGAAAGCCAAGTACACCATCTGGGAGTACATTATTACATTTGTTGTTGTCACAGCAAATGCAGTGACGCTAAGGATACTCCTCTGGGGCACCTTCAAATAAAAACTGCTGATTTAAAATTGGCAAGTGGCCACGAAGACCAAAGTCTTGGAGAGAAAGTAAAATGCAATGACTCCAGACGGTGCCATTTGCCCTCTACAGGTTGAAGAAGACCTTGACATGGTGCAGATTAATGAAGAAAGCCTAGCAGACAGGATTCCAAGGATAGACCACATTTTATGAAAACCACACCAACAGGGGATAAGTAGCCTGTTCTCTCCAAAAACCACAAGAGCCGACCATTCAACATCTCTTTCAAGACCTTGCATATATAAGAAACTAGAGAAATGGGCCGATAATTTCTTGCCTGTACATGATCCTTATCCAGTCTGGGGTTGGGGATAACTACAGCATCACTCCAACAAGCTGGAAACTCACTGTTACATCAGATCCTGATATACAGTAACAACAAAAACGAGAGGGACCCATCAGAAATGTGATGTAAAAAGACATAATGGGTATCATCACAACCAGGAAAGGAATCATGGTACAGTGTCTGTTTGGTTTTAGGGCTGAATAAGGTAATAAATTCTCCAAGCTAGACCTTGATAGATCATAAAACCCTGCTTGGTGACGGGAGAGAGCTACCTCTCCCAACATGGCCCCGCTGCAGGGGGTCACCTTGACGTGGTGGCGGGGCTTGAAGCGTGGTTGGCGGTGCCACCTACTTTGGGGGCTTGCCTACCTTCGTAGGGTTCGGCATTTGTCGCCCTCGTGGACCAAGCACCCCCTACACCAATAGTGGAGGAGGCCTGCTGGTGATGTTAGTTCCAGCCCACCTGCTATCTAGGGCTGGACTGTCGCCTCCCCACGTGTTTGCCGTGCGTGGCGTCCCGTAATGCTGGGAGACGGGAGTCCTGGAGGTTGAGCGATGCTGCACGATGCGCCCTGCAGCTAGCAAAACACCTCTTTGGTCCCTTATTCCGGCCAGACGGGCGGCCTGGTTGGGCCCGACCAGGTCAATCGGCTGGTCATGCGTTGGCTAGGGTCAAGTGGGCATTGGGGGATCTGGTGGCTCCTATCGTCCTGGAGCCACCCTTGCCCGGGTCCCCTGGTGGTTACCCGCGTATACTCTCCCGCTACCTCTGGGGTCGCCAGTGGTGTTCTCCCTGGCACACGACCTCCCCTTGTTGGGCTCCATGGTGGGTGGAGGGGTGGGGGAATGAAGTTTTTTTTCGCATTTATGACTTCCACTCCTCCCAAAGTTAGTGCTTGTTCCGAGAACAGCCCGCATTTACGAGTACTTTTCTGTCCTGGAATCCGGGAAGAAATTGCTTACGATTCCCTTTATGCTGCCATGAGGCCTTTTGGCGTCATGAGCAGGTTAAAGTTGATATTGTGCCTGGATGGAGCTTCATTTGACGCATATGTCACCTTTAGCGAGAGCACTTCTGCATTGGCTGCTCTTCGAGCTTTAGATGAAGGCTCCGTTTTATTTAGATGCAAGGCTAAACTTTTCAGCATAGCCAATTTATCTGATGATGAGTTTGATTTTATACCTAAGCCTTTCGAGGATGATGACGGCACTCCTGACATTTCTAGAGACATTCCTAGGCAATACTGGCATGTCGCCACATATAAGGATGGCATGAACAACTTTATCAAAGGATCTGAATGTCTCGAGAGGAAAATAGGAAATATCCCTGAGGGGAATCTAAAGAGGTATGGGAGGAATTTGTTAATTAAAGCGGGGAATGACACACAAGCCGCCCTTTTGTCTAAATTTATTCCATCTCCTGACTCGGTTCTTCACTCTGTCTCCCCACATAAAACCTTCAACACTGCTAAAGGAGTCATTTACAGCAGTGATTTATGTGACTTTAAGGATGAAGAGATACTGTGTCGTTGTCCTGCGAATGTTATTGAGGTAAAGAAGCTGAAAGGCACAAATTCCGCTATTTGTTTGACATTTTCATCACCTCATCTGCCGGACTACATCAGAATCAGACATCTGAGATTTCACGTCAAGAAGTTTCTCCGTAGACCAACACAGTGCTATAACTGTTTCGACTATGGTCATGTGAAGGACTCCTGCAAAAGTCAGAAGACATGCTTCATTTGTTCTGCCAGTCACGACCCTGAATCATGCTCTGACTCTAAGTTCTGCAAGCATTGTGGTGGTGATCACTCTCCAAATTCAAAAACGTGCCTGCGGTACCAGTTCGAGCAGGAAATCATTTTGCTCGCAGACAATGAGCATATTAGCTATGGAAGTGCTCGGCATCGGTTGTTGACGGCCCACAAACACCCTAGCTCCAAATTTTCAAATGTCGTCCAAGGGTTTCTATCTCATCGTTTTGACGGAAAGTCCCCTCAACTTCCTCACACTACTACTAGCAGCCCTAAGCAGAACAATTCTCAGTTCCCCGCCAAGCCTCTTCCAGCTTCTGGTGACAAGTCCTCTCCTGGTCTTTTAACTTCAGATTTGCATTCATCCCAAGCCCTTCGTGGTACTGGTGTTGTCTCCGGTAAGGGTCCATCATTTTCTCGGTCGTCCTCTGCCCAGTCATTGTCATCTCATACTTCAAAGGCCGTCAGTAAGCAGAGTGTGGTTGCTCCCTCTGAGCGGGACCTCTCTCGAGCACTATCGTTGTCTCCCCGTGCTTCAAAGGCCGTCAGTAAGCGGAGTGCAGTTGCTCCCTCTGTGGGGAAGCACTCTCGAGCAATGTCGTTGTCACCTCGTCCTTCAAAGGCAATTAGAAAGCAGAGTTCGATTGCTCCCTCTGTGAGGGAGCACTCTCGTACTCCGAATGCAAAGGCTGACAATGACTTCACTTGTCCTCCCCGTTCTAAGAGGTCCCGGAACTCTTCTCCCCCTACGGATACTGGTGTTATGCTACTATCCAATAAGTTCTCAAATCTTGATAAGGACTGTCCACTTGATGACCGTTTGATGGATGCCTCTCCTTTACATCCTGTCTCTGACCCCCCTGTAATGCCTGATTCAGCTGTCCATCCCCTCCCGAGGCGACAAAAACCCGTGTCTGTTTCGTCTGAGACTTCTAAGTTTCCAGCCACCAAATCCAATGCAGACAAGTCTGTGAGGAGCAGTCATCTGTCCTTGCACCCTAATATCAAACGTGTGCCTTCATCTTCCCAACCGCATAAAGGAAAGGTTGGGGCTCCTATCATTAGCAAGTAACGTTCCATTCTGATATCCTGCAATGGAACTGTAAGGGTCTTCGCTCTAGGTCTGAGCAACTAAAAGTTCTGATTCATGACTTTGATCCAGGTTTTGTTTGTCTCCAGGAGACCATGTTGGGCTCTGAGGTATACAATCCTGGATTGAATTACGTCTTTCACGGGTCTCCCCCTCCGCCAGGTAATCGGGCGCATGGGGGTGCAGCAATAATTGTTCACAGGTCCTTGCAGCACTCCTTGGTTCAGTTGCAGACAACTCTTCAAGCTGTTGCTGTTACAGTTGTATTGGAATATTCACTCACGGTATGCTCCTTGTACCTTCCACCTCGTGGTGGTTTCAGTAAGCAGGACATCGAAGACTTAATCCGTCAGCTTCCTGCTCCCTTCCTCCTTCTTGGGGACTTTAACGCCCATAATCCACTGTGGGGTGGTACAATTTGAGATGTTGGTGGGAGGATTATGGATGACATACTACAATCGTATAATATTTCGGTTTATAATGATGGCTCTGCGACTTACCATAATGTCTGTAGCGGAGCTTCCTCCGCTATTGACTTGAGCTTGTGTTCTCCTTCCATCCTTATGGATTTTCACTGGTCAGTAAACCCTTTTCTGCATGGAAGCGACCATTATCCAATCCATTTAAAGTATGTGAAAAATGTCCCTGCTTATTCCTCTCCTAGGTGGAGGGAGCGGGAGGCTGATTGGTTGAATTATAAAAATGGTATACTTCTGGCTAGGCCTTTCGAGTCCTTCTCTAGTCACTTGGAAGCCTATGATTATTTTGTTGCTGCAATTATGGGCAGTGCCCGTGAGGCCATCCCTATGTCGAAAGGTAAACCGCATCGACCTGCGGTCCCCTGGTGGAATAAAACCTGTGCCATACTAAGGAAAATTACGAGGAAATGTTATCGGTGTTACAAGACCAGTGGCTCAGCTGCCACGCGCCAAATTTACCAACGTGCCATGGCAAAGCAACGTCGCTACTTTCGAAAGGCTAAGCGGGATTCTTGGATATCTTACATCAACGGCATTAACTCCAAGACCCCCTCTAGGGTTATATGGAGGAAAATTAGAAAGCTTTCAGGCAAATTCATCCCATCTCCCACTCCGACATTGAAAATAGGTGGCGACCTCCTTACTGATCCTGCTGAGGTTGCGGAGACCTTAGGGAGGCATTTTGCTGATGTCTCCAAGTCCTCTCTAATATCAGGGAATGGTATTCCTGACATGCCTCCACCTTCTTCATCTTCTTGCAATGCTGCCTATAATGCTCCATTCACACTCAGGGAACTGGAAGACGTGCTGTCATCGATTACCTCTACGTCTCCAGGTGAGGACAACATCCTCTATTCAATGCTCACAAATTTGCCTGTTGTGGCTACAAAGTTCCTCGTAAAGATTATTAACAAAATT
>JAGKTI010016495.1:0-15572 GCA_018397915.1 Birgus latro
AGTAGTAGTAGTAGTAGTAGTAGTAGTAGTAGTAGTAGTAGTAGTAGCAGTAGTAGCAGTGGGAGTAGTAGAAGTGGTGGTAATAACAGTAGTTGTAATGTGAACCCAGTGGACTGCAGGCTTAGATTCCTCTTCTCCTACAGTCCACCATCCTCCTTTTGCGAGGAGAGAGAAACACTTGAGGGATGCTCTTATAACCAGATACTTGAACGGCCCAGGTATGTCAGTGCCACCGCGCGAAGGCATCCCTCTCTAGTACCCGGACCAGAAGCCTCCTCATCACTAAGGAATTTGTAACCCTCTAAAACAACTCTTTTTCGTGTGATGCTGATGATAGTGATTAATGTTATTGTTATTACCTCGAGACAGGTTTTTTTTTTTTTTACACCCATGCACTAATCACAAGGGGGTTAAGTGTTTGGTTTACTTTGTCTGTTGTTTTTCTATCCTCCTATCTGTCTGTCTGTCTGTCTTTATGTATACCTGTCCTTCCTTCTGTGTTTCTGTCTACTTGTCTACTTTCTATATTTCTGTCTGTCTATCCTTTTGTGTTTCCGTCTGTCTGTTCTTCTGTCCTTCTATTTGTCTGTCTGTTTTCCTGTCTTTCTGTCTGTCTGTCTAGTCCTCTGTCAATCTGTCTGTCTGTCTACTCTTCTGTCTTTCTGTTTGTCTGTCTGTTGTTGCCATTATAGAAAACGGTTGAATGGAAGTGCACTTAATTTAGAACAATACTTTGAGGACCATCTGGGGACACTGATTAAATTTTAGCCGAGAAAAGGTCATAAGTCACAGGTGAAGGGTAGGTTCACCTCTGCCACTTTTAGTCCGATTTAGAGCAAACTTGGTGGAGTGGCTGAGAGTCAAGAAAGGATGAAGTAATTCGGTTTTGAGAACTATCATTTAAAGGTAAAGGTCATCGGCCAAGAGCAATGTTCGTTCCTTTAACGCTAACAGTTTTGATTCGAGGTGACTCAAAACTGGTGGAAGGGTCTAAGGTTGGCCAAGGATGAAAGGATTCTCTTGGGAATATTAGGGCAAAGGTCTAGGTCAAAGGGCAAGGTTAACTTAAAGTCTTCATCCAATTTACATCAAACTTAGTGGAAGGGTTACACAGTAGGTCAAAATGAAGTAAACTGAGTCTGAGAACACTCGCTCGAAGGTCAAGGTTATAGGGGCTAGGTCACTGGTTTGGCCTTAGACTAATAATTGACCACTTGCAAGATTTAGGCTAATATGAAACTGAAAATACCGACAATAATTACTTTTCATTGTATTAGCACAAATCACGTTTAAAACAGACAAATATTGTGTGGTGACAGTTTTGCCATTACATCAAGTATTTGCCGAACAGTGTTATGATGTTATGCTTCCATTTTGTTGTCGATAAGGAAAGTATGATATCGAAGACAGTCCATCTTTTCACATTGGTTTTTTATAGCAAGTCGAGTCACATGTTTACTCACCAAATACTTGATATTGTGCCAAAGCTCTTTTAACTCACTACTTACTTGTTTTAAGCGCAATTTTTACTGATATCACGAGTACGAACATGATCAGTGTTTATATTTTCAACTTCCTTGTAGCCCCAAACCTACAACTGGTCAATTGTCGGGTGCAGGCGTTTCCCCCTCTGATTGCCCTTTCTTGTTTAGCTTTGAAACAACCCCACAAAAAGGAATGAAAGATACTAAACGAGTTTTCAAAATCGTGTCAGGCGTAAGAAAGATATGTTCACATCCAGTTGCATCAAGATAGATCAAATTACATCCATTCGCACAAGCTGAAGTCCATTAGAACAACTTCAGGTTTATTTAGGAAATACACGTGGAAATCAAATGAAGCCTACTTCAGTCAGCTGTCTTATCAGGCCCTTTCATATCCCTTGAAATATCATTGAGACTATGAATTGGTGGTACATTCGGAGCGGTAAGAGGATAGCAATCAGTGGTTAACGAGATTTAATCCGGATAGATAAACAAAATCGTAAAAGTACCAGAGGCACTGAGTGGTCAGTTAATGAGACTTAATTAAAAGGCACACTATAGTTTGGTCGCAGTGCTATAGTACAGATGCAGGTTACTGTTGTCCCAGAAAAGTGATTCTCAAGATCACAAAGTAGGTTTACCTTAACTGCTATGTAATTTGGCCTTTTGAATAAATATATAAAACTCCCAACAGTTGAAGGTGGCTGTGATGAAACTTTCAAAGAAAGGCTGTTATTAAATTCATAGTTGGGCTTACAGTAAGACCGCTCCTCTCTCTCTTTCTGTGTGAGAAAATACAGCAATACCAGAACATGCTCATGCTGGAGGAAGAGTAAGCCTGTGGTTACAGATGCTCTACTCCAACAAGAAACTCTTTTTACGAGTATGGTGCAGCCATGAGCAAATTATTATGCTCGTCGACCGTCATCCGTTTGCATTGTGACCTGCTGTCCAGATTTCTCATGCCTCCCTGAATTATCATACTTTTTGCTGTGTCTCATTAGGCTATCATTTAATAACACTGCATTGCCACAGCAGGCAGGGAAATGTTGGAGAATTTCTGCTTTGCGCCGCTGCATTGTGGTAACGAAAATGCTGCTAGAAAATGAGAGGCAAATGACGTGAGCAGAATGCTTCCTAGACACCAGAATCAGAATGCTCACCCAAATGTTGGCAGGGTTAGCTGTAGAGAATAGTGTAGACGTACAAAATAAAGCATGAATGTAAATGACTACCGTTTGCTTTCTACAGCACGAGATACAGTCATTTATTTGCAAAGAGGACTCTCACCACCGGCAGAGCGTCTCTCTACGAGCGGGCCTGGAATATATGTTTTTTTTTTTTTTTTTTTCCAGCCGTGGGTTTCAGTGCAAGACTGCTCTTTTCCACCATGGTGAGGCGTGAAAGACCAAGAAAGTAGATGGATAATGTAAGTGAATGAGTCCGTGAGTGATCTATGGAAGCTTAGGAGGGAAAACTATGAGGGCATGACAAAGACAGATGGCTGAAGTTTTGACAAAGATGTATAATGACAGACTGCTATTTTTTTTTTTAACTTAATCTGGCTGTCGATAGATTGGCTCTATCACACAGACGTCAGGAAACGCATTTTGGTATCTCTTTCTGTCTGTCTATCTGTTTTTCTATCTTTCTATATATATATCCATGGTGTGAGAGGTTGAAAAATAAATGAACAAATGTGCAGCTTATTTTTTCTGGCCATTCTGTAGATAGTTTTTACAGTTTTGTACGACTCGGTTTCCGTTTTATGCCTCCGCCCACCTATAGTGAAGGAGGCATTATGTGATTGGTCTGTTCGTGCGTGCGTGCGTCCTTGGGTCCGTAACACTCTTGTGGGCACGGTATCTCCTGAACCCATGGACGGATTTCCACCAAACTTTTGTCAGTGATGCAGAATAAGGAGATGATGAGTTGATTAGGTCAGCTAGATCAAGGGGTCAAAGGTCAAAGTCAAATGGGGTCGACTTATTTCATCCTTGTGGGAGCGATATCTCCTGAACCCCTCGACGGAATTCGGACAAATGTTTGGCAGTGATAAAGTATGAAGGGGCGATGAACTGTTTAGGTCAGTAAGGTCAAGGGGTTAAAGGTCAAGGTCATATGGGGTCGACTTA
Organism: Birgus latro; assembly: GCA_018397915.1. NCBI lineage: Eukaryota > Metazoa > Arthropoda > Malacostraca > Decapoda > Coenobitidae > Birgus > Birgus latro. The sequence goes on from JAGKTI010016495.1 coordinate 3,620, forward strand.
GTTTGCCTTTAATCTCATTTCAACCAACAATTAACCCTGTCAAGGAAATTGTATGGTTAGTCTGTTCGCAAGGCTTCGTGGAGGCATATCGAGCGACGCTTTGCATCAACAGCTCAGGGCCCGAGTTGTTGGCGTTTCATTGGATCTATGCCACCCTATGCAGTACTGAGAAGGACGGATGGTTTAAGGATGAGGAGGATATCAAACAAGACATACATCGTACCGAATATATGTGTTATTAATAGCTCAAGGGTGATTACTTGATAGGGAGGCACTATGAGTTATAACTGCACTCAGCCTGAAATTATAGGGTATATAACAAGCAGTAAATATTCATACAGCACTGCCTTGTCTCACTCTCAAATTAATGATGCTGTCACGTTAGCCAAAACAAACAGTCTTGACCGAACCATAAGTTGATGAGATAGTACTGACGATGGGATAACAGAACATATTAACGATGAACTTTGTCAAAAACTGGACTTTATGTTTTTTTTTATTTTTTCCCAAGGGGGATATGGAAAGGAGAAGGCCAAGTCTTCTCATGCCTCCTGTTCCTCCAAAAGGCAAATCTCAGCTACTAAAGAATATTGATCGTAGATTATATTTGTTTTGTCAGGAAAACTAAGGAAAGGGGAGTGCCTAATATATTCGGGTTTCTAGTCCTTCTCGCAGAAACAGATCTATGCGACGACAAGGATTCGATAGTAAATATGTTGGAGTATCCCACCTCTTGCTCCTAGATCTTAACTGAATATAATAATGCAAGAGGCAGTCGTAAAATTGACACGGCTACTACAGGATTAAGCACTGAAGGTAAACAGCTCTCAAATTTCAAACACTGAACCACGGTATGTTAAACGGCTACTGTCCCATGTACAGGGACACTCTCTCCAGGGGTGGAATTCTCAGACACATTTGCGATCAAGTCCCTGTCGTAACTTAGATATGGTTTTACAGGAAGAATTGGACAAGAGAAGATTTCGCACTCCTTTCCCTGATCTTCCTGCAAAAAACAGCTATAACCTATGGTAGTTTTCGTCTGGCAACTAAGAGTTATAGTTTGAAAACGGGAGAGAGAAAGATTCAGTAGCTCTCCTTGTCCTTCCTGCAGTTCAAAGCCTGACTTAGAATAGCAAATTGATCTTAAGTGCATTTGTGTATCTCGGTGGGTCGTATTTATAAAATATTCTAATATATTTTTGTAATAAGTGTCAAGACCGTGTAAAAGTTATCCCACACTGTTTTGTCTTTTGTATTTGTCATAGGCTACAGGCTAATGAAATGTGATTTCTTTTGTAGCTGTATAAGTGAACACAAGCGTATATACTGGCATTCACGTTCTACGTAGTCTTGAAAGAACAGATAAACTCCGCCGTATTATCATGAGGTTTATTAGGAAAATATACGAACAGCAAAATTGTTCATGCTGCCTCCAAGCCTTCGGCCCCTCATCTAACTATGCTACCTACTTCACCCTCTCTCTCCCTGTTGGGCATTGAGACACAACGAGACGACAGAAAACAAGCAATCATCTCATTCAGTCACTACATTCAGTCATGTAGGCACCACAGTGTCACGAAGGCACCACATTCAGTCACGCAGGAATCACACTGAGTCACGAAGGCACCACATTGTCACACTGATACCACTTTCAATCACACAGGCATAATATTGTCACGTAGGCACCACATTCAGTCACGTAGGCACCACATTCAGTCACGTAGGCACCACATTCAGTCACGAAGGCACCACATTCAGTCACGTAGGCACCACAATGTCACGTAGGCACCACACTGTCACGTAGGCACCACACTGTCACGTAGGCACCACACTGAGTCACGTAGTCACCACATCCAGTCACATAGGCACCTCATTGTCACGTGTACCCTCTGTATATCTAATAATAATTAATATATGTCAGAAAATAATATTCAGCACAGGCAATCATAAACACAACTAAAGCATACGAGAATTTTTAACATAGCCTCAGGTGTCCATCCGCCCCGGGAGCACTGCCCCTTTACAGTCTAGATCAGTGGCTAGAGAGGGACTTACTACCAGAGAGTTCGATCTTTGCGTCTGAAATGTGGAATAGTTTGCTCTTGAATATACACCGTACATACATAGCTTATTTATTAGGATCGGTGAGAACAATCTGTCACTGTCCATTCGCCACGAGAGAGAGTGGCTGGGGTCATCAGCCTTAAGCTTAGACTGCTTTGTAGTGAGTGCAAGATACTTTCAAGCATGGCTTCCTCAGCGGTATATTTAACTTACAATACCCAGATACTCACTAGTTAATTATATATTACTGTTTAATACCGGCAAACATTGCATAAATATTATACACATGAATATTAACAAGCCAAATACGGATACTATACCCTTTTCATTCTAACTTGGCCCAGATTATTGTCCTTTCGCAGAAAATCATCATGACCCTCATTTTATTTACCAGTATTTCATGTCAGCTGGTGGTGGATGGGGCGTCCATCATGCACTCACCTGATGTGTTGCCACTTTCATCCGTCAGGTAGGACAGTCTTTTTCTCTGTCTGTCTTCCTCTCATTCTGTTCTTCCCATCTTTGCTGTCACTATTTATTACCTCCGCCAACGAAGTTGGAAGGGGTCATGTATTCACTTAGGTTTGTCTGTCTGTTTGTCCACGTGATATCTCCAAAAGTTCTCAATGAATTTGAATGAAATTTTGTGGAAGGGTGGGCCGTGGGCCAAGAAAGAAATGATTAAATTTTAGGGTGGATCTGGATCCTATGTATCCCGCACAATATCCACAAAAGTTCTCAATGAATTTCTATAAAATTTTGTGGAAGAAAGGACCATGAGTCAAGGAACAATTGATTAAATCTGGGTGCAGATCCGGATTCTATGTATTCTACACAATATCTCCACGAATCCGGATCCTTCTTAATGGCAATGGCATTGGCGAAGGTATGCGCTCTCTGAGTGCTTTTTAGTTGCTCTTCTTTTCCACTTCAGGTGGCTTAACATTGAGTGAAAAACTAAATGGTTTCGTGTAACTCAGGACACCATAAAAAACCCTGTGTGGTACCTATACAGCCGATTAATGGGGTGACATGGGGCCTGCTATGGTGCCGCTGTTAACTGGGTGGACATACGCAACTCTCGTCTATCCATGAACCGAACCTCTATAGTCTATATTGATCCCTTCTCCTCACTGTGCCTGGCACCGCATGGGAACATCGGTTCACTGCACGGGACGGCTCTGCGGGGCCAGTTGCTTGCCTACGGTTGACGAGTCTGCTCGATCAGACAGACTGGGGTAGCACAGCAACATCATGAGGTCAGAAATCATCGTCATAATCATTATCGCCACCACCACCCTCATTATCATCACCTCCACCACAACGACCACCACCATCATCACCATCACCCTCACCACGATCAGCAGCATTATGTAAAAGAAATAAGCCAAGGTACATTTAGAGAGCAATGAAGCCTGGCAAATCGGTATTAAGTTTATGGTGTGGTAAGTGTACCGTGGTAGTAATAGTAGTAGTAAGAGTAGCAGTAGTTGTTGTAGTCCCAGGCTCATCTGAAATGTGAACCCGGTTGACTACAGGCTTAAGTTCCTCTTCTCCTGCAGCCCACCACCCTCCTATTATGGGGATAATTGATTGTTAAATATAATAAAACACTGGCGGTGCTTCTGCCAGGTTCATATCCCGCCGGACTACATGGTGAAAGACGCAAAAAAACAAATAAATGCATACTAAAACATATAGCAATAAAATACTTAAAACAACAATAATATAGTAAATGTCAATTACCCGGTATCTTTAAAAGTGGTTGGAAGTCCACCCCCTGATAAAAACTAAAACATCAGTTTGATTGCTGTGGGCTCCTCCAAGCATCAAGAACAGACAGTAGACACCATCTGCCCCTCTATGCCTATTGAGGAATCTCTGACGTAGGTCCCCCAGACTTGGACATTTAACCAACAAGTGAGGGGCAGTAGGGGGAACATGACGGTCATCACAATATGGTGCATCAGGAACCCTTGAGTGATCAGTGAGTGCCCAGTGAGAAGTTGGGCAACAGCCACGTCCAATCGCCAAGGCAAGGACGGGAGAACCCATGGCACAACCACTCTCTAAAATATTTCCTTTTATTTATTATGGGCAACAGCATCCCACTGTCTCTGCCAACAAGTACGAATCGCATACTTCAAAGAAGGTGTCATATCTGAAGGGGGAAGTGGGTAGTTGTTAAGGGCCGTCAAGAAGACGCAGCTTTAGCTGATGTATCCACCCTCTCATTGCCCTCCACACCAACATGTGAGGGAGACCAGCAAAACTGGACAAGCATACAACGCCTCTGCATAAGGAAAAGTCACTCATGAATTGCAAGGACCAGAGGATGATTTGAATTAAGGACTCAAGAGCCAAAAGGGTACTTTAAGCAACACTAAAAATCGTAAATGAAGCCTCCATGCGTGTTAAAATCAGCTGAAGAGCTAAAACAACAGCAGTCAGTTCTGCGGTAAAAATAGAGGAATCTAGAGGAAGACTTCCTCCTCTCACAAAATTTGGGAAAACCACCCATACCCAACACCAGTGTCTGATTTGGAACCATCTGTATATACAGGAACAGTGCCTCTGTAAATGGATGAATGATTCAAACATAGCTGATACAAAGCTAGAGAAAAGATAGAAGACTTGGTGGGCTCCACACACAGTCACGTTGGTACCGCATTCAGTCACGTAGGTACAGCATTCGGTCACACAGGCACCACATCTAATCACCTAGACACCACATTCAGGTACGTATATTCTCTACTTATTTAATAACAACGAATACATGTCATTACAGAATATATAATACAGGCCGTCATAAACTCAATACGAGAATTAATTAATACAACCTCATGTGTCCATCCACCTCGGGAGTGCTCTTTTAGACTGATATTTACAGTCTGGATCAGTGGTTAAAGAGGGACATTTCACTGGAGATTTCAATCTTTGAGTCTGGAATGTGGAACAATTTGCTAAAACTATACATATACAGTTTATAAAAGCATCATTGAGAATAAACTGTGTCTAGAAATGCCCTATGCCTGAGTTGCTCGACCAGAGAGAGAGAGAGAGAGAGATGGAACACGTTTTGCGTCATAACTTGCGTCATCACCCTTTAAGTTAGACCGTACTGTAGCGAGTTTAGGAATACATTACTGTAGATGGTATTCACTGTAGGTCCTTCATTTTAACTTGGCCCAAATTTTCATCTTTTTGCAGCTAATTTCACGTAGCTCAGTGACAGAGAAAGATAACACTGTGGCTCCACATATGGTCAGTAGCATTTCTTCGTGACTGGCATGATATTCTAATGTTAATCTCCTGTTACAGCTCAGCATTCAAGATGGAAGATGGCAATTTTAGGCCAAGATGAAGTGAACAGAGTATTGTGCACTATGTATTCCTACTTAAATATACATAATCTAAGTATCATCATGGAGAATATCAATGCGGCATATGCAGAAATACAGGGTGGTCCATACGTGACGCTTCTATTCCACTCCGGTAGGCGGCTTCTCGTGTGCTGCTGGAACGGCTCAGTAAGAGTTATCAGTGTCCACCCTTCAGCAGCCATTCATTTCTTACTCCCACTGCCACACCCACAATAGCAGCCTGAGCCGTCCCTTCAACACAAAAGACACTAGCAGGTGAGTTTCTAGGACAGCGCTATTTATGGATCACCTTGCATGCTTTACTATTCATAGGTATGCCATATATTCTTATTTAAATATTGACCTACATTGCATAAATATTATCGAGGAGAAGATTAACGCCCAATAGAGAAAAATACTGGTAAGAAAAATACATCGGAGATTCCTTAACTCTTTGAATCCGGTGATTATTTTTTTTGGTCTAGTTCTTGGCATCTACAGACAATCCCATTCAGCTTCGGACAAATTTCTCTAACTGGACGCATCAGATAATCCTTTAGTAACTCCCTCACTACTTCAGATTCTCCCTGAGCTGGAGAGAACAGTCTGGTAATGGCAGTGATTAAAGTTAAAATTATGTCATTGGACTGAACTGAAGTAAGTAATGGATTCCTTGCACCAGGTATCAAAGTCCATATGGCACTAATTCAAAGCAAAGATACACGACTAGCAATGGGGCAGAGATAGGGAAGGAGAAAAAAATAACAAGCGAGTCGGTGTTGACAGAGTCGGCACTGACAGATGCGGCGCTGACAGAATCGGCTTCGATAAAGTTGGCGTTGGCAGAGTCAACGTCGATAGAGTTTGAGTTAACAGATTCGGCGTTGATAGAGTGGGCGGGCTTGACCCTTCAAGGGAAAGAGGAAGGGTCGATGTTATTGGTAGGTCCTTAAACTGTCCATGCCACGAAACCAAATGTCCAACCAAATAGGATTAGAGGGAAAATAAAGGTCGGAAGAAATACGGATATAGCAAGAAAAGTGTGTGGAAGAACGAAATAAAGAGGATAGTAAGGAGAGAACGACTGGAAACAAAGGCTCCTTTTAGTCATCTGTTACAAGCAGAGATACTGGGACGCATTCTTTTTCCCCCTTCCCAAGGGGAGGCTGAGGAGGCTAAGGGAAGAACATACGGCCGTGAGAGTGTAGGCGGGCATTAAGGACTTCGAACATGCCTACCTTACATACATACTGTATGATGTTGCTCCTGGAAGTTGAAAAATATTATCAGACAGTTCATCGCAGCTCTGGAAATGCCAGAAACATAAGTAAAGAGGATTATCATTTCAACAATAGCACGCATGTAGGACAGGAAACTACCTTCATTTCATAAAATAACCATATGATACTTTCGCAGGGTAGCAAAATTATACTGAACAAAACGTCATCCGGCCGAAGGTGTTTAGGGGATGACTGAGGAAGGGGTCATCAGCCCTGTCCTTGATGATGTATACCTCAAGTTCGTCCAGCTTTACAGTATGTCGACTACAATTTCTCTTCAATCTCTAGCAACCTCTGTACCTTCACATCTAAGACCAGAGTAATGGATCACCCGTTACCTGTCTTTCCGGCACTGTGGATTATTTACAAGGAGACTGAAGTTTTTTTTCCATTCTAGTTTGTAATCCATATTCGTACTTATGATACGTGGATGACATCTTAACTCTCTTGCCATATCATGCGAGTACTGACCTCTTTCCAGCTATCCTATCAACACTTTCTTCCTCTGATCTAATTTCTTGTCCTTCTTCCTGGTTACGATGCGTGGACACATCGTAGCTTCCTAGTTACGTTGCGTGGTCAGCATCTTAGTTTCCTAGTTATGAGCGGTGGACGGCATCTTAGTGCTCAAATTTAATGATCCTGATCTATTTGCAACACTTCTCAGAATCTTTTTACCTTCGTTCCAAACTCTTGCGGGAAAAACCGTGGACGTAAAGTATAATTCTAAGCAACTTTTCTGGAAACATACCACACAGGGCAATTTAAATTCCTTCAGGGTACTTCTGTTTGTTTACACTGGAAACGATGCCGTCCTCTTTGTAGGCCGCCCTTTTCCTGTGTCCCTCCCAAACAAAATGTGTTATGGTTAGGTTAATGTTAGGTAATGTGACGGTGGGTTAGTTTAATGACAAAATACAGCTTTTCTAATGATTTTTTGGTCAGATTAGTTGAACTATTTATTGACTGCCGGCAAAGAGGCTCCTATACCGACCCTTTATGAAGACCCTAGTTAAAGTAATATCTCGGAAACAGTTAATTTCCGCGGGGTGTTTATAGAAGAAAATTTGCCCAGTATTATAGGCAGTATAAAGAATGCTTATTGTTTTTTTTTCCCTGTATGAGCTCGGTGTGAAGGTAAAAGTTAACCCATTTCTCTGTCAGTCCTACCACCTGGCTTCATCTACTCGGTTCACTGTGCAGTGTGAAAGGAACAATCAGCTCCCCTTCCTGAATGTCACGGTCCATCGCTCTGAGGATCGCTTCTCCTTTACACTCTAACGCCGAGCTACTCGCACTGCAATCTACGGCTTCTGATCTCACTTAGGTTTTTCTCATTTGTCTTCCGTATCTGCGTTTGCCATGTATGTTGATGCTCACAGTTTTCGTAAACCTCACGTACATTCTTTTCGTTGTGTTAGTATTTGTTATGTATGTTGATGCGAACATTTTTGTAAACCTGACTTACGCGTTTTTTTTTTTTTTTTAAATTGGCGTTTCTTAAGTATGTGGGCGCTAACATATCCCTGAACCTCACTTACGTCTCTCTCTCTCTCTCTCTCTCTCTCTCTCTCTCTCTCTCTCTCTCTCTCTCTCTCTCTCATCTTTTCTTGTGTAAATTAATGCAAACTTGTTCCCAAACTTATTCACTATGCCCTCTTTACCTTAACTTGGTCCAGATGTTTGTCCTTATGCTGCTATTTTCATGTAAATGGGTGGCAGGAAAAACATAATGATCAAGACCTACGTCCTTTTCAGAGCATTTCTTCGTAACTAATCTATTGTTACAGCTCAGTATTCAAGATGGAGAGATGGCAATATTAAGCCAAGTTAGAGACAAAAGAGTATAATCGCTTTCCATGTTAACGAAAGTCAATATGACAATTTAAGAACTATATAAACTCACTTGAAGGCCGTCTTTGGCAGCTTCCTCTCGATGTCAAGTGAATTCCTATTTTCAGTCGAAAGGTAACAGAAATCTAAATTACTCATGCCGTGAGCGAGAAGCAGCGAGGAATTTTGCCTTGTTTTTATCCTGCTGGGACACCCGTTGAGAAGAGAGAGAGAGAGAGAGAGAGGCAGTACAGCAGTGTTTGCTATTATAGTATAGCGTTATAGTATACAATTTTAGGCGTATAAGGAGGGAGGAAGGAGAGGTGAGGAACAAACACGTCAGCCCTCTCTCTCTCGTCATGCTGATAATTTCAATGCCGGACCAAGGACGAATCCATCCCCTCCACTAAAAATAAATACTAAATTTGAAGCAAAACGCCAGAAATGATGATAACTCGGGAACCAGTGGCCCGATTGGACTGGAAATTGTTTTACTCTTCAAGTTAGTGCATTTTAACGGTACCTTACTCTCACAAAAATTGCCCTACGTTGGGCTGTTTTTGCTCTTAAGTATAAAACGAACAAACATACAGAAATTGAATCATTATAATATAGATTCTGACAGAGTTTGAGGGAAGGCGCCGAAATATAAATCTTAGGTTAACCCCTTCAGTCCAACGACGTATTTTATATTGTATTCTTGCTACCACTGGATGACTTATGTACCTTGGAACAAACCTGTAGTAAGGAAGGGTCTAAAGAAGGCTGTATTTAACTCACTCAGTACAAAGTTTCTCATAACCTTCATAAAAAGTTGAGATAATAATAATAATAATAATAATAATGATAATAATAATAATAATTAATAATAATAATAATAATAATAATAATAATAATAATAATAATAATAATGAAAAAAAACAAGAATTATACAATTCAAGGGGTAAAGGGGAAATCCACTCAGCGTATTCAAGACTGCCTAGCTTAACACTGTAATAGTTTGCAGTTACCCTTTGATGACCTATAAATAACTTTCCACTAGAAAGTAACTTGCCGGTATCTTATGTGTTGGGGAGACGGCTCAGTTTGCTGGTGTAGGCTTGGGTCTAGTAGTGCGAGTAGGAAATGAACAAATGATGCGTTATAGAGTTATCGGTATGATGATGCGGATGATGTGTCTGATCCCATGACCTACTCTCAGATAAATTAAATTAATGTCTTAGCTGAATTAAATACTACAGGATGGCTGTTATGAGTGGATGGCTAACTCCTTTAGCCTCAGCACACAATTATGCAACTTCACCTTAAGCTGACTCAGACTGTGTTTTTTTTTGCAACTTATTTCATGGAGTTCACTGATAGAAAAACACACTACTGTGATTCTGCATCCTTTCCCATAGCACTTCGTGACTAGATTCTGCATCCTTTCAATAGCAGTTCTTCGTGACTGGCATCGTATTCTAGTGTTTTTCTCTTGCTTCAACTCGACATTCAAGATGGAGGGACGGTAATGCTGGGCCAAGTTCGAGTAAAAGGAGTACAGTAATTTAATTTTGCCGCCACCAAATAATATTGTTGTTCAGTTTGAGAGAGGCTTTTTGCGGTGGAGATCTTAACCGCTTTCGTTAACTTCTTCAGTACTGGGGTGCTTCCATAAACAATCACATCGTCTGCAACACACAAATATACCATAGACTACAACTGACATCCTCGGCCTCATGGTTTTTATCTGTATGCAACCAAGGATATTTTCTTAGGCCATTAACGTCTCCGAATGTTACTCATTTTTGCGTCATTTCCCCGACACTGACGAGAAGCTGCAGCAGCCACCCGGGAGCCATACCTGCTCATATTTCCCTGCACCTCACTGTGGGTAATGACCTGGTGGGGCGCAGGCTACAAGGGCACATCGGTTCACTGGACGGTGTATGTACTGTACTGTACTTGTAGGACTGCCTCAAAGATGTAATCGCTTACCTGTGGTCTACGGGTCAGTTCGGCCAGACAGACCGAGGTTAGCAACAACAATAATGATTTTTTTTTTATTAGGTATACGTCAATTGCAGACGAATTCCCTGTAGCTAGTTCCATTGATACGTGTATGTATAATGTTGATATTCCACTTTCATCAGTCTCCAGTAACAATACTGAGTAAAAAAGTTCTGATATTTTGCAGCCCATCCCAAACTTGTAATGAGGACCGTCTGTAACTTCGTCAGAAACAGGCAAAGAAACAGACAGATTTTTTCGCCGAGCCACAGAGGGCACTTCCAATCCACAATTTTCCTGCCCCGCGGCGCTCCTGACACTTCACGATCATATTAGCGTCAGCGTCAGCACCTGCGTCATCACTCACGCAGTTATTTTATTTTATTTTATTTTTCGTTATCGTAATTTTTCTCAGCACCTCGCATACCAGCATTATTCATTATTCTTGATGGTGTTAGGGTGGGTTTGAGGCTTCTTTGTTTTTCTTTATATTCTGTCATTTAACTTTCCCTTATTCATTTTCCCTCTTGCTTCTTTTCGTATGCCTTCATTTTTCTCTTCCTTCCTCCCGCCCTATCTGGTTCAGATATGAAACTGAAACTAATACTCTGTGGTAATATTCTTTTCTCTTTGCTCGTCTTCAAGTATAGGACGAGATTTAAGACATTTAATAAAAGTATTCATGTGTCCAGGTTTTCAAGGCTTCGATATGTAAATGAAATGGAAATAAATACTGCGTATCTAACTGCAATAATACCTGTAGGTGGAAGGCAGTCGGCAGGTATGTAATTTATGTGTTAACTTTTTGCATCTATGAAATTTCGCTGTCACTGGTTGGCAACTTTATCGCTGCCTCCGCATTTTCAGGTGCAGTCAGGTCTGAAGAAGCCCCCTCGCCATTTTCAGGATGATGATTATAAACTGTATTTTTTTTTGTCTGTCTGTCAATATCCAGACGTCTTTTAAGGGGTGGGCATAGACAAATCACCTCTTTCCTCTGCCATATGGGTGCCCTCCCTCCAGCTCACACCCTATCCCTCCATCTCATCCTTTAGTCTTCACCTCCGCCTCACTCACGTACGCTCTTCTGATTAGTCTCCCAGTCTCCATTCTCTCCACATGACAAAACCAACGGAAAGCATTTCTCTTAATGCTTTCAGTCATATCCACATCAACACTACAACCCTCCTTGTCTACTGTCCAAAAAATGTATCGATGTCCCGTCTTCTGAAACTCCGGCAAGAACAATTCCCTTGGCAGTGTGATGGATGCTTGCACTTCAAGGATCTCAGTGCTGATGTGTGGCTTACTGTTGGACTGGGTCTGTGCCTGGGTTTGTGTGTGTGTGTGTGTGTGTGTGTGTGTGTGTGTGTGTGTGTGTGTGTGTGTGTGTGTGTGTGTGTGTGTGTGTGTGTGTGTGTG
>JAGKTI010016496.1:0-18516 GCA_018397915.1 Birgus latro
TGAAAAATGGTAGGGCAGCTGGTGCTTATGACATCCCTGCAGAAGTGATCAAAGCTAGTGATGAAGCCATGATCCAGGGATTGCATGTGGTCATAGAAGTCATTTGGCAAACTGGTATAGTTCCACCTGACTGGACAAGGGATTTGGTCATCCTTTTTCTACAAAGGGAAAGCAAACCAATGTGAGTGAAGTAATTACCATGGTGTTACAGTGTTCAGTAATTACCATGGTGTTACAGTGTTCAGTAATTACCATGGTGTTACAGTGTTCAGTAATTACCATGGTGTTACAGTGTTCAGTAATTACCATGGTGTTACAGTGTTCAGTAATTACCATGGTGTTACAGTGTTCAGTAATTACCATGGTGTTACAGTGTTCAGTAATTACCATGGTGTTACAGTGTTCAGTAATTACCATGGTGTTACAGTGTTCAGTANTCTTGGGCAAGCTTCTTGTTCACGTGCTTTTGATGCGTATCCAAACCCCATGAACCCATTCCGATGGACTTATTTCCCCACAGCCCACATACCCATAGCTTCACCCATTGTAATGTTTCAGAAGCAGGAGATGACTCAGCAAATTCACCCCCCCCCCCCCCCCGCACACAGGCAATGTAGATTTAATAGTACAGATAAAGATTATGATGATGATGATGTTTATTTACAACTAATACAATGAAAATTATAAGGAAATAATGATGGACATATATCATCATCATCCTGAACTCCTTTCCCACCCTAGGGCAGGGTGAGGAGTAGCAGCATCCAGGCAGCCCAAGTTTGCCCAGTTCAATGGGCCACGCATCCATTCACTCATCATTCAAGCCCCCAGAATCCTGGCTATGTCTGATATACCAAAAAGATTCAGCACATTCTGCAGCTTCACATAAATGTATCTGGTAGAGTCAATCCGGACACTGTCACGTTAAGAAGGAGTGCCAAATCCCTGATCATGCACTTCCCACAACATTCATCCAGCCAGCTCGATCTCTTGTCAGTTCCCTTGTCTTACCGACTTCCATACCACTCTTCCCCACACACTCATCCACCATATCCCTCCACCTTCATCTTGGCCTACCTCGCCTCCTCCCTCCTTCAAATTCACTAAGGTATATCTTCTTCACCACACAATTGTTATCCATTCTCTCCATATGACCATACCATCTCAGTACACAGACCTCCTCACTCCACATCTTTCATGAATCACATTATTTCGTATCCTATCCACTCTCTGTACTCCACATACATTCCTCAGCAGTCCTATCTCCACTGCTCTCACTCTTGACTTTTATTTTCATGCCACACCATAGTCTCACATCCGTATGTTAAAGTTGGCATTAACACTCCTTCATGTAGGCCTCGTGCAGCTGCAACACTCAAGCCTCTGTTTCTTATCAAGGCCTTCATTGCATCAGCTACTTTCCTTCCTTGTGTTCCCCAGATTCCCCTATCGGAAATCACTTAATCATGGCAAATGGTTCAGAGAGCCTCAGAGGGCCCAATGCCTGCCCAGGGCCCCAACCAAATGGGCAGATTTGCACTGCATAGCCACGTGGAATGTGAGAGGTGTGATTGAGGAGAGCAAGAGGGTAGAAGCGGTGAATGTGTTCAAGAGTGCGAGATATGCTGTGATGGCATTGTGTGAAACAAAGATGAAAGGGTGTGAGGTTGAGGAATGGGAGGGTGTGAAATGTGTAAGATCGGGCATGAATGGGCAAGGAAGATTCAAGGAAGGAGTTGCTTTGTTGATAAATGAGGTGTGGCAGAGTGGAATGAGAGATTACAAATGTATCAGCTTCAGATGTAAGTATGTCAAGTTCAAGTTTGAGAAAGTGAAAGTGGCGGTGATTGCAGCGTATGCACCGTGTGATGACAGGAGTGAGAGAGAGAGAGAGAGAGAGAGAGAGACAGGTTTGGGGATGGGCTGGATGAAGCAGTGGGAGAAATGCCCAGGAGCTATGAAGTGATCGTAATGGGCGATATGAATGGAAGAGTAGGCACTGGTTCTGAGGATGACATAATGGGTTGTAATGGAGCACCAGGAGAAAATGATAATGAGAAGCGTCTGAAGGATATGTTTCAGGAAAGGAGGTTGTGCATTTGGAACTCGTATTTCAAACACAAATATGCACATAAATTACATTGTATAAAAGGAACGGAGATCATGTAGAAAGGAGCCTGATTGAGTATGTGCTCATAGAAAGGTCGATGCTGATTATGTGCTCAGAGAAAGGTCGATGCTGATTATGTGCTCAGAGAAAGGTCGATGCTGATTATGTGCTCAGAGAAAGGTCGATGCTGGGAGTGGTTGCTGGTACGAGGGCCGTGAGAGGACGATGTTGAGGTCTGACAGATCATATGATTGTGGTATGCAAGATAGAGCTGAGAGGAGTGAGGTGGACCAGGAGAGAGAAATACTGAAAGTCGAGAAGCTGAGGATCAAAGAAATGGCATATGAATACAGGACCAAAGTAGGGCAGAAGTTAGAATCAGTGAATTGGAATTAACTGGATCTGGACAGCCTGTGGAATACATATAGGGATTGCTTAGGAATGCTAAAGCGTTGTGTGGTGTGGCAAGATTAACAACAAAGAAGAAAGGTACGGCATGGTAGGACGAAGAGGTTAAGAGGGCAGTGGAGGAAAAGAGGAAGAAGTGGCTAGAGTGGTTACAGGACAGGGGTTCAGTTGAAATAAGAACTGACTATATTGAGAGTAAGAAGCACGTAAAGAGACTAGTGAAGAGGAAAAAGGAGGTAAATGATGATCTAGGATGAAAAATTAATGCAAATTACTCTGAAAATAGAAAGTTATTCTGGAATGAGGTGTGGAGAGGTAGCAGTGGCAATGGGAAGAAATGTGAAAGTGTGAAGGATGTAGCCTAAGTGGAAGATTATTAACCCATGGGCATGAAATAAGAACCAGATGGAAAGAATATTTTGAAAGTCTGATGAATGGGAATAGAGAGAGAGCAAAGCCGCCGTCAACATGATTGGTTTTGGGGGGGTGCAGAGAAGGAATGAGTGCCAGGAGACGTGACACTCGCACAGGTGAAGAACGCTGTGAGGCGGGTGATGGACTTACAGCCTGATTGAATAATATGGTGACAAGCAAACACATCTCTGGCTACACCCCCCTAGGAGATCACATATTTTCCCGCATGGATCTGTTTTCACCTCATGGACTTATCTGCCCCTGGACCTGTTTTCCCCACAGACGTATTTTATTTCTCCCCTGGACCTTTTTTACTCCTTGGACCTGTTTTCTCCTTGTAGACTTTTTTTCCCCATGGATCTACTTTTCCATGGACTTGTTTACTTCATGGACTGATTTTTCCTAATACACATTTTTTTCTAAAGACCTGTAATCCCTCAGTGGACCTTTTTTCCATCCAGTGACCTGTTTCCCAATAGACCTCATTTCCCCATGGATCTGTATTTACCTCATGGGACTTGTTTTCCCCATGGATGTGTTTTCCTCTACTGGAGAAACACCAAATCCCCACATCAACCAATTTTCACCCATGGACCTGTTTCCTTCATGGGTCCTTATTTTCCATTGATAGTATGTTTGCATTTGGCCCCATTTCCAACATGAACCTTCTGTACCTACTCACAGGGACCATATCCAGCCATGGACTTATTTACCCCTTGGACTTATTCCTCAGTGGACCAGTTTCCTCCCATCCACCCACCAGCCACCCACTCAGCAATCCTTATGCCTAGTACCCAGTATCGTAAGCGTGTTAGTGCCTTGTTCCTCCGGGAAGCCACACATCCACACACACGCCTACTTACCCACCCATCCTCCCTATCCACTCTGACCACCCTCCTATCCACCCACCCGCTCTCCCCACCTCATTCTCCCTCCCCACCTCACTTTCCGACCCCACCACTCTTATTTTTAGTGGCTGGATATTTTAATAGTCGAACTGGTACTCTAGACGATTTTATGGTGATGAACTTGAGGAGGACCTTTTATCTGGCATACACAAATGTAATGAAACAAAAGCATTTGGAGGCTGAATGCCAATCGCCCGCCAAAACATGTTGCCGGCTAAGGTACAAATTACCTACAAGCCAAATCTAAATACCAGCTATTTTGGCAACACACACACACACACACACACAGTGGTAACGTTCTCGCTTGCCATCTGGTAGACGGGAGTTCGCGCCTCGCTCAGGTTGCGAAAAGTTTCACTGACGAAGTGGGTGGTTACTGTCCCCCTTGAGCAAGGGGATGGGTGTGTGCGTGTGTGAAGGTCACAGCCTTGCCCTTAGATCGGACTATATGAGCTCTCAGCTGCCTTCCGGGAGGGTAAAAGCTGACGATCACGACCATCAAGTGATCCTGACCGACCCGGTGAATTACACACACACCGATGAAAACTATATATTGCCTCACCATGCTAAAGGTGATAATAATTCTGAAGTTTTATTTTTTTCCCCTCCATACTCTGGGATTGCCTGTCACGACGGTTATTGCAGATTCAAAATCAATAATAATGCCAGGAGAGTAACTGAACTATATCAGTGTTTCGAGCTATGAACTTTTATTGGGAGATTATGGTTAGACAGACATGTCAGGACCGTCACGTGAAGACTCAAGTGTAATTCATCGTGCCATTTGTTCACTGCTTTTTCTTCATAGAATTGGGTCATTCAGTGTAGATGTATTTCATCCTCTCTTCCAGTTAATTACAGATCTTTAGAAATGTATATATGAGTGACTCGGGATATGTTAGCTCTCTATGTAACTCCAACGAGGAATATTAAGCAATGAGCAGATGTGTAAAATGTAAATGGGACGCTGGAAAAGAAATGCAGTTATTTTGACTTATTTTAAATAAGAGTAATAATTTCAAAGTTAAGTTAGATGTTCTTGATGATGTAAGTCAGACAACAGTTGACGATTTTACAGAAGTGTTGCGTGATATCTTCCTCCAGCTGGCAAAGGATACGCAAACATATCGCAAAATAACGAAACGCCGTAGATATTCACAAGACCACCAATGGTAACCCTTGGTTTAATTAAAGAATGTAAGACCTAAAAAACAGATTAT
Organism: Birgus latro; assembly: GCA_018397915.1. Taxonomy (NCBI): domain Eukaryota; kingdom Metazoa; phylum Arthropoda; class Malacostraca; order Decapoda; family Coenobitidae; genus Birgus; species Birgus latro. The sequence continues at coordinate 5,061 of JAGKTI010016496.1, forward strand.
ATACATTTTAAACCCTTGGTACGTGATACAGTGAATAACGAGACCAAGCTCCATTTAAGAAATAAGGCTAAAAATCTTAGGAGAGTGATAAGAATAGCAAAAGCATCATACGAAAAAAGTGTACACAAACATTACAAACATTTAAAATCTCTTAATCCTCATCAGTACTGGAATGTCATAAATAAAAAAATCTAAGTCAGAAAATGAGTAATCACTCTGCTAGAAAGTTTTGCAGCTCATTTTAGCGACGAAGGGACTGGTAAAGAGAATATTACTGAAGATGGTGAAGACTGTAGTCCAGTAAACGAATGTGACATTTTAAACAGGAATTTTACGAAAGCGAAAGTTAAGATACACGTGAAAGACTTGAAAAACAACGGAGCTCCTGGAGTTATCACATTTTAAATTAGTTTATTAAAAAAAACTGTCTTGAATTGTCTATTGTACAGCTATTCAGTGTAATTTTAAATTCGGTAATTCCTTCCGATTGGACACTGGTTATAATTAAGCCCGTTTATAAGAACAATGGAAGTTTTAATGTTGACAACTACAGAGGCGTAACTGTACTGAACTGCGTCTGTAAACTGATAATATCTTTGCTTAATGCTAGACTTTACTAGTGTATGACGAATATGAAGTTTTTAGGTTATGAACAAGCTGGCTTCAGAAAAACTTTAGCACTCTGTATCAAAGATTTACCTTGCCTGTTCTGTCTAACTACTATATATCAATCACACTGTAAACAGCTGCACTGTGCCTTCATCGACTATAGACAGTTGTTTGATATTACAGAAAGAACAGCATTATGGAAGGAGATAATATTATTGGTGAGGTATTACGTGTGGATACGTAGTTTACATGATAATGCAAAGTGTTGTGTTCAAGTAGGTGACGAATATTCTTATTTCCCATGTAATATTGGTGTAAGACAAGGCGAAAACTTGCACCTGTTATATTTTGCAATATACTCGTATTAATTGTATTAAAAAAACACCCTTAGCAATTCTTTTTCTTGTATTCTTTTTACCAATGAATCAGTTACTAACCGCCTGAATGAGAATATGGGCAGGTAATTCAGTCACTTGTGTCATTTGACATGCTGATGGTACCGTAGTACTCGCAGAAAGTGACAGGCGTTTGCGACTTGCTCTAAATGCCATTCGAGAATATTGTAGCCTTTGGTCATTGCAGGTAAATACAGGTAAAACTAAATTCATGGTATCTGCTAGGAGTAATTTTAAAAAGTACAAGAGCTTTAGCTTTCTTATTAACAGTATTGAAGTAGTTTATAATTACCTGCATCTTGGTACAACAATTACCTCCAGTGGGTTTATTTTATAAAGCTAAGAAAATTCAAGTATTGCAGGCTAAGAAAGCAGCGTATGGATCATTAAGCAAAATTAATCAATTCAGTGTTCCTTTAGATATACAGTAAGCATTTAGTTAAACGGAAAACTTGTATTACCTATTTTACTTTATGGATGTGAAATCCGGGGCTGTAAGAATCTGGATATATTAAGTACATCATACAACAGATTTTTGAAGGAACTACCTAAGTAGGACAAGTCCACCACTACATGTGTTGTATGGTGACCTAGGGGTTCAAAGTTTATCTGAGCACACTGGAAATAGAGTGGTCAGTTCAGACTTCCATGTGATGAACACAAAATCTCAAGTGTCCTATATAGATTTATTAAGGCAATGTATGACTGGGGACAGTATAAATCACCTCAGTTGAATAAAATCAAGTTCCTCCTGTACAGCAGTGGTATGTCAAATAAATTTAAAGACCCGATGATTTTAATGGCAAGTGGTTCAAGGTAGCATTCAAGCTCAGATCAAGTGATAATGGGCAACAATGGAGGGAAGACACTGGTGAAACTTCTGTCTGTATACTTGTATATTACAGGTTAATGACCTGGAACAAAGCGTTGCAATATTGTTGTTTTAAACTACTAAGAAAATGGTTGGTTATGTTATGTCAATTCAGATGTGAGAATCATAAGTTGCCAGTTGTTAGAGGAGGACATGACAACATTACTATGAATGAATGAGTGTGTAATCAGTGTAATGAGGGTGATGGTGATGAATTTTATTATTTGTTCGTGTCCTTATTAGCAGTCGCAAAGAAAACTGTATATTGAAAAAATGTTTTATAACAACTTTTGTACTTTTAAGATGTCACAGATATTTTTTAGCAACAAGCAATACTGTGTTTTATTAAATTTAGCTAAATTTGTAGGAGAAGTAATGAAATTTCAACCAGTGAAAATGTTGGAATAATGTATTATAGTTTAATAATAGTTCTGTCAGTAAATGAATGGGATAACTGCATTTATAACTCAGGTACTGTATTGAGCTACTTTGCAAAATGTTATGTACTCCAGAACCACACTTGGGGTTGCTTGAGTTCAATTAAGCCTAAACCCAAACCTACTGCCTTCCGACCCCACGCATCCGTCCTTCCAGCCACGAAGCTTGAACCATCAGCAGGATGACTTGCAAGTTTACACACACACACACACACACACACACACACACACACACTGTTTTTACTTCATACATGATAATGATGCTAAGAATGATGAAGAATAATGATGATGTGGCTGATTTTCATGTGCATTCAACAGCAGAAATTCGCTTCAACTTTCCCTGTATGATATGAACTTGTGACAGATTACAAGGCTCATATCACATATAAATGCTTCTGGCGAATGTCTGCTGTGGACTGCATTTCAATAATAACCCACACAAAATGTCAATGAATTACTTTATTTGCAGGGCACGTGTACAGCGGTGCAGAGCGACGTGGCGGCGTGGTCAGTCTGTCCAGTGTTGTTGTGATGGTGGTGGTGGTGGGCAGCAGATCAGCCCGGTAGCTGCCATGCTTACAAACTCATCGTCTGTGCCATTCCTATGTCATGTGCTACGTTTTCTTACCCCACGATGATCCTGTTTGCTTAATAATTCGACCCAACCTCCCTACCCTACTTTAACCTGGCCTAGCCTAACCCTAGCAGCCCACCATAATCTTATCTAAATTACTTATGCTCACTGACAGCCTACCCTAAACCTACCTAACCTAAGCCCAAATGACATGATCTAATTCCAAAAACCATACCGAACCGAACCTAGACCCTGCCGGCAAAGAGCCCATCGCACACTACATTTCGGTAATTTTGTGCCTGATGATGGGCATCCTCATGAAAGAAATATGTACACACACGTAACAAACAGATGACGGAAACATGTGGTAAATTGTCAAGACAATGTGATGAACTGCAACAATTTGGATGAACCGACAAATTTTCCATATGATGAACTGGGAGAATAATGTGATCCATCTCTCTCTCTCTCTCTCTCTTTCTGTATATATATATATATATATATATATATATAACGTGTGTGTGTGTAATTCACCGGGTCGGTCAGGATCGCTTGATGGTCTTGAATCATCGTCAGCTTTTATCCTCCCGGAGGGGAGCAGAGAGCTCATATAGGCCGATCTAAGGGCAAGGCTGTGACCTTCACACACGCACACACCCATCCCCTTGCTCAAGAGGGACAGTAACCACCCATTTCGTCAGTGAAACTTTTCGCAACCTGAGTGAGGCACGAACTCCCGTCTACCAGATGGCAAGCGTAAACGTTGCCAATAAGCCAATCTTTATCTGTACTATTGAATCTACATTGCCTGTGTGTGTGTGGTTAACTCATTTATTCCAGTGATGTATTTGTGTGTAGTCAAGCTCGTACTGTCCCGTGTATTAAACCATTTTTATCATACATATCCTTCAATTTCTGAATAGTTTTGGCAGACACTGTTTCATTCGGTAGTGCATTCCACTTTTCATTTGCCCTATTTGGGAAACTGAATTTCCTTACATCATTAGCGCGTCTCTTTGTATGTTTTTTTTTTTTTTTCAGTGTCCTCTTGCTGATGCTTCCCCATATGTTATGTATTCATTTATGTCTATTTTCTCCTTCCCTGATATTCATTTATATAGCATAATCATGTCTCCTCCTTTCCTTCTCTCCTGTAGTGTTGGTAAATTCAGTTTTTTCTAGTTTTCTTCGTAGCTTGGATCCCTTAAGCTTGGTACCCATCTTGTAGCGGCCCTTTGTACTTTTTCAATCTTATCTATGTGTTTTTTGACATGAGGATTCCAGACTATTGATGCATGCATGCTCCAGGGTTGGTCTGATGAATCATGTTATCTTTCTCAGCATGTCTTCATTTATACATGTGAATGCTATTTTCATATTAGCAAGCATTATATACATGTTATGTACCTTCTCACTGATGTGGTCAGCCGGAGATAGTATGCAGCTTTTCTCAATAGGGTGGAGTCAAAGGCTTTTCGTCTCATTAACTCTCCTCCTCTTACTGATTCCCTTCAACCTTTGTCTTTTCGCCGCACTGTTGCATCTTTATCTCTCTTCTGTCGCAACTTCAACGGTCACTATTCCTCTGAACTGTCTGCTTGCATCCCTCCACCTCTACGACGGGCACGTAGTACCCGTCTAGCAACAAACTCTCATCCCTTTTCTGTCCAACTCTCTAATGCGAGAGTTAACCGTTACTCCCAGTCCTTCATTTATGCAACTGGTCAACTCTGGAACTGTCTTCCTCTTTCTGTATTTCCTACTTCCTATGATCTCCAGTCTTTCAAACGCAGTGTGTCCAGGCATCTCGAAATGAACAGATCTTGAATTTGGCTCTCTTTTGTATTGTTTTTGCTTTTTCTTGGAAGGAACAGTATGCAGGCCTGTGGCCTTTGGTTCCTTCTTCCTTGCATTAAAAAAAAAAAATGTTACTGATAATCACTCCTAGGTCCTTCTCTCTTTCTGATATGTGCAGGGTTGATCTTCCTAACTTATTTTCCCAATCTGATCTTTTTCCACTTTTACCAAACTTAATTACATGACACTCGTCCACAGTTAATTCCATTTGGCATTTATTGCCCCATTCATGAAGTTTATTTAATTCTTCTTATAGCTGTCTGCAAGAATCTGTGTTAATAATATTCCTTTGTATTTTTGCATCATCCACAAACATATTTAGATGGCTTCCATTTCCAGTGTTATTATCTATGTCATTTATATACACTAAAAACATAATTGGTGCCAACACTGAGCCCTGTGGAACTCCGCTGTTCACTTCCCTCTGTGCTGAGTAATTTCCCCTTAGTACTGTTCTCATTTCCCTTTTTCTTAGAAAATCTTGCATACAACAGTACAGTTTGCCTTGGATTCTTCCTTGATGGTACAGTTTCCATAAAAGTCTTTGGTGCGGTACTCTGTCAAATGCTTTCTTGAAAACTAGATAGTTGTTGTCCACCCATCCTTCTCTTTCCTGTAATTTTTCTGTCACTTTGTCATAGTAGCGTATTAGATTAGTAACACATGATTTACCCTAAAACTGTTTCTAAAACCGAACTGCCTTTCTGTTGTGTGTGTGTGTGAGAGAGAGAGAGAGAGAGAGAGAGAGAAGATTAACTCCTTTACTCCGGTGAGGTACTTTACCTTTGTTCATACTGCCTCCAGACGAATTTCTTCAGTGTAAGAATGGCTTGCCAATGGAGGAGTTCAATATAGCCTTCCTTGGCCTCTCGACTGAACACTCGCATACTGAGCATGTAAAATAAGTTGAAGTATTTGAGGTGAAGTGCATGGATAAACACTTTAATCATTCGTATATCATTGCTATACGGGCTGGTCCATGTATAACGCTCCTCTACCACTCCGCTGGCTGATTTCCTGTTTGTAGGTGGGACGGCACAGGGGCATTATCAGTGTCTACCCTGCATCATTTATTCGTTTCCTACACCCACGCCCACACTAGCAGACTGAGCCATCCCATACAAGATGCCGGGATAAATTTCTAGTGGAGTGGTGTTTACGAACCACCCAGTGTTTTTGTTGACTCCAGACGATTTCATTCAGCTGAGGAGAACCCCCAAACAGAACATGATTTTTTGAGGGATGAATCCAGTACTGCCAGTCAGTGTATGTACTCGAATGTACACACAATTGCATGGACACCGCAAAAAGTGGTGATGATAATTACAATAATAATAATATGGAGAAGAATGATAATAATAATAATAATAAACAGTTACCTATTCATATTATGTAGCCACAGTAAGGAAGCATAGCCATAACTGTTTATGGTATACAAGGTATGAGTAATATAAACAAAATCTAAAGACCCAAGGTACGGTAACTTCTTGTGTAACAACAAGATTTGAAGACAAAGGTGTCGAAGAACGAACGATTGCCTTAATAAATTGCTGACTGTAAGCTTAACTAACCATATTCCTCTCAGATCATAAGAGGGACCACAACTAGGCTATATAATGTAAAGTTACAGCTTTAAAGGTGGTTTTCTCTAAACCGTGTTGCAAAGAAAAACAGTGAGCAGATTTGAATTCGGTACTTTGCACCAGGCTAAATGGCAAAATATTAAACCAAAATTCTCAGCGAACATTTTTATCGTGGGATTTTCAACCAAATAGCTGTATCTCAATTAGTTTCTGAGATATTTCAATTTCATATATGCATTTTTTAAAATAAAAATGAGTATATGACCTTCAAAAACAGTTCATTTATATTCGGCAGAAGGACTTCGGTTACCCCAGGGTACCTTCATGTATATCATCAAGATGGAAGAGAAGAAAAGTGCAAAGAAAAATATTGACAGTAATACTAACGAAAACAGTAAGCTTCGCCATTTATATGGCGATGCTTAATAATAATAAATAATGATGATGATAAAGGCGTCATGGTGAAGGTGCTACCCACTCTTGTGATGACGGGCTTTAGTGTGTGAATCTTACTGCAGCCAGAAGATTATATTCAGCTGAGGGGAGACGACTTGCTGTGAAAAGGTTAATAATCTACCTTCACCTGCACAAAAATAAAAAGTATCTTAAGTGTAACAAGATCGTCTGGTGGGAAGAAATAATAACTGTTATGCTACGTATTTGTAGGTCGGTTTCTCGCCCTCAAATACGCAGGCTACAGCGGGTCCCTATTCTAGACCGGGAGGTAACTCTAAAGAGCAGGACGGGATACAAAAACAAGGCAGTAAGTATTACACACCTGTATTCCAGATATTTTCCCAAGGACAGTTGTACATCACAAATATATTACAACTGGGTTGGTCGGGGATGGGTTAACTATTAACACAAATGGAATCTGTCACTATACCGACTGGTAGAAGTATGGTACTATTTACCCAACACTTATGGCACATACAATACACTTATAATTTAAGACACAGGAATGAATTTACTATAATTTCCCAAACCCGTATAGCACTGGACGGCACTGTATGTGAGCTACGTTAACACCTGTGTCACAGACACCTGTTGGCCGGAAGTCTATCTCAGGTAAAGTTGCCCGTAGTGATCACTGGCAGGGGGGACTGCGATATTCTGGTATACCCTGACTAACATATGTTTCTAGCCTTATGGCGTTTTTAAAGGAGACAGGGCTGTACTACAAGCTATGATTAGTGTTGTCATAGTTATGTTTTAGGGCTTGCTGTCTACATCTGTTTTCATTTTACCTACGATTTTGTATAATTATTGTATAGCAGTTTTCCCCATTTTTAAACTCACTCTTTTAAACCATCATCTTTCATACTTCACTCATCAAAGCGCTGAATGACCTCTCAGGTCCCAGTGCTTGGCCTTCGGCCTAAACTTCATATTCCATTCCATTCCATACCCTGACTAACGTGCCTGGACACGGGGGTGGGTGGAGATTTAATGCACAAAGGGGAGGCACGATGGAAATAACATGTACTCCTTTTGTTGGTCACTGAGGTGTTTCACTCGCGTGCCTGTGGGTTGAGGAGGGAGAGTGTCGATAACAAGGGAATGGCACAACCGACACAATATTAATGTTCTGCTGGTCACAAAGACAGTTCGGGACGCGGGACTCTACCCGGGATATAGGTCAGGCCACGTTTAGCTATTAGGCTCGTCCAATCTTATACTCTGGGTTCATGGTCACTTAACTCGAGTATACACTGTAGGGGATCACTCGTAAGGTATACGTTAATGCACACAAATATCTGGGTCGTAAGGGCACACAAATACAGTATGTAAAGTCCACTCACTATGTTACCACTGGTGGGCCCTAGGTTGATTCCTCCGTCCGGAGGAAGGACGGAGTGGCGCGCCCCTGGACAGGGCCCCACACGTAGTCGCGGGGCTAGTGGCTTGGCCCGAAGACAGCCAGAAGACGGGCCTGTCGTCGGGTCTGGTAGAGACTCAGGGAGGCCTCGCCCACAGGTAAGTCACGCCCTGGTGTTCGGGGCAACTGAGGACCCAGGGCACTGGAACCCGGGGCGGCTGGACTGCGGCAACTGCTAGAGGGCGGTGTCGCCAACAGGGTCGTCTCACGGGAACCTCGGGCCGTGGGAGTAGTGGACAGGGCCCATCGTTGGCTGCGGGGTCTGCAGGGACTCTGCTTCGGCCACTGTTCACCCTGGTGGAGTTCAGGGAACCAAGACCTCGTGTGAGGCCTTGCCATGGCTCGGGTGAAGGGTCCTGTATGGCTGCAGGTCCTGTAGGAGAGAAGCGGACGGCGGCCTGCTTTACACCTGGCCCGACGTGACTTATGGCCAATGTCGTGGTAGCACAGGGGGCATCAGCTTCAAGGCGGCTAGTGGCCTGCTCTGCCTCTGGCCTGATGTGACTTATGGCTGACGTCTGGGTGGCCCAGGGGACAACAGCTTCAATGCGGCTAATGGCCTGCCCTACCTCTGGCCCGACGTGACTTATGGGCGATGTCTGGGTGGCCCAGGGGACAACAACTTAGTGCGGCTGATGGCCTGCCCTACCTCTGCCCCGACGTGACTTATGGCCTACGTCAGAAGGGCACAGGATTTGGTAGCTCTGGTGCGTCTAATGCCCCGTTCTGGTGAGCTGGGAGCACTAGTAGCAGAGGGACGGACTGTGGCCAATCCTGCCTCGTACCCAGTACGGCTTATGGCCGGTACTGCGGCGCCACTTTCGGGGGAACGCCTACAGGAGACGGACGACTTATGGCCTGTCCTGCCCGGCCGACACGCATCTGTGTCGCGGCCCTATGGCGGGGATGCAACTAGGGAACACTGTGGCCGGTTCTGCCCCATACCCGGTACGACTGTGGATGATACTGCGGCATTGCGTGGAGTTGTAAACTCCACCCCTTACCTGGTGAGTGGAGTTCCGGCTGGAGACTAGGCGCCGGCGACTGCTACCTTTCCGGGTCAGCACCTGGGCGCAAGAGGGGCGCAAGAGGGGCGCCGGGAAGTGATGCAGGCGCACCGTTCCTGTTCCCAGCCGCTCTGTCAGCGGCGGTCCCCCAGTGGTACTGGGAGGTTTGGGGGTGCTGGTGTCGTCTGCTCCGGCCGTCATGTAGTCTGTGGCTCCAATTTCAATAACTACCTTCGCATCTGTACAAGTCCACTTAGTACTGATGGGTAAAGTGGTGTTTATGGCGAGTGGTGATATTCGATGAAATGTTACTGAAGAAAAATCACCAGTTTTAAGGTAAGAGTATGTAAGAGTTGTACACAGATATTAATAGCCCAACTCTTTACTACAAATAGTCTATATATTTGATCATTCGAGGCAGTTTTTGAAGTGCTCGGCCTCAGCACTAAACAGAAGAATCCTATGATAGCGTTCGCCCATAAGTGCAAAATATGATGATAATATTCTGTCTATCAATAGCCAGACGCCATAATCCCGTAAGGGGTGGCCGTTTGTCTTTGGGTTAGTTGTTTTACGGGGAGGGGCACCAACCCACTTGTTGACACGTAAGGAACACGTATGGGTTGGTTATATGGTTACCATGTAGCACTGTAATTGGCTTCATGGCTAACAGGAAACCATTAGGCTTGTCACTCAATGTAAAGCCACCTGAAAAGGACTAAAGCGTTATAAAAGTGACCGGAGAGATGGGAGCAATAGGAAGAGAGGAGGGTAGACACAGAAAGGAATGATAAAGGTGAAGAAAAAAGTAGGCTGCACAACATCAGTTCAGTGGATGATGGTCGCCACCACCTGCCACCTACAATATTTAATTAATAATAATAGCAATAATAATAACTAGAACACCATAAAATTGCTCGAGGACAATTTTGATAAAGAAAAACTTCCCACAGCCATTGCCTTGAGGTCAAATCACTGATCTTGTGCATGTCACCTTAAGTCATCACAGTCTATAAGTCCACCAAGTTTGGTGACTATAGCTTTAATACTGCATGGAATATTAGATGATGTCAGGAATATCCAGAAAAGTTCCAAGTTTTTAACTCGGGCGATCTCAGAGAATATATCAACCAATTAGAACCATACTTCTCTCCGCACTGTGTCTGCCTTAAGACTATATGGTAGTAAAATTTCAGCTTCCTAGCTTAAGAGGTTCTTAAGATAGCGTGGCTGACTCACTTTTCTGTGTCCAAGATAATATCCAGAGATCCGATCGACGCCATATTTGGCCAAAAGAAGCAGATAGCTGTCTGACTAAGTTGGCCAAGGTTGAAGGCTCAGCCCCTTTGAAATATCGTAATTTTAAAATTAATAATGATAATAATATATGTTTATCCTCCATCTTTTTCATCTATATGGGGTCAATGTGTGTCACCAATCTTGCTGGTTAGTTTCCAAAGCTATCTTGGTTTGCTTTGTCATTTTGGTATTGGCTGGTTTTACAGCGGGATGTCATTTGTGAAGCCAACTCTCCCCATTATTCTTGCTTACGACGGGCACCGAGGTGAGTTAGCCAGGCCCCCAGTGGCTGGAGGGAGTTCATTTAGTCTGACTGCTGCTGATAGGCGTTTCTGCCATGGCCACACTTATTCAAAGCAGTAATGAAGCCTGCTTACCACTGTAAGGTAGCATTCCACGTGCAGGCTCATCTCCATCCCCGAAGGACCCCCAGCCCCCCACAACTTTTTCCAGATGGGGTTAGGTTTTAAGAGGGTCTCAGGAGAGGTGGGGCCAACCTCCTCCGTGCCCAGTTGGTCAGAGGGCAGCCCTATCTACATATTCAGGAGGTCAGGCGCTGTCCTGTCTACTTGTGAAATACAGTAGTGCAGGGGCTGCTTCGTCGACATGTTCTGCAGGGCAGGGGCTGCCGCAAAGACACATTTAACAGGGTAGAGACTGCCCTATCTACATGTTCAGTAGGGCCGAGGCTGCCCTTCCTACATGTTCAGAAGGGCAGGGTCGACTCTTTCCATGCATACACGCTCAGTAGAACGGGGCTGCCCAACCTACAGGTCCAGGAGGGCAAGGACTTGCCTATCCACTTGTTCAGCAGAGCCGGGCTGCCCTAACTACGCTTTCATATTTGCGTGTTTAGTAGAGTAGGGACTGCCCTACTTACTGTACATGTTCAGGAGGGCAAGAGCTGCCATGCCTACATGTTCAGTAGGGCAGGAGTTGCCACAATAATAATAACAATATAATCAAGACTTATCAAAGATCACTGAATGGTGACAAAATAATATTGTATTTATTGCTAGGAAAATCAAATATATCAAGTTTACTATTAGCCAGGTGCTGCCTGATTCGTATATCACCTTCAGTGCAACCAGTATTCCTATCTCTAAAAGTATTAAAATTCCTGATGCTTCACTAAAGAACGCCCTCTATTGTTCCTCTCATGTTAGATCACTTGCTAAAATTGCCTCAAAGAAATTTGGATTATTGTACACAATCCGTAACTTTTTCACCGACGAGCAGTTAACTATAATTTACAAGAGTCATGTGTGATCTCAGCTGGAGTATTGCTCTACCTTATGGAGTGAATGTGGAGAGGTTTGACTAAATCAAATGGACAAAATTCAGAACAAAGCTGTGAGAATCATTACTAACCCAGTAATAACAAATGAACTACTTTCCCAACAAGTAAGACGGAATGTTGACTCCCTTGCTTTATTTTACGGATTTTTTTGTGGCAAATACTCAGACGAAGTTGCATCCACCGAGCCACCTCTCCATGCCTTCTCCCGTGCAACACGGGCATCTGGTAGCGCTCATGACTGGACTGTCACACTGCCATATTGCAGAACATCTGCCTGTCAGAATTGTCTTATTCCCCGAACTGCTTTTCTTTGGCACTCCCTTCCCTAGATTAGTTTCCCCCCAAACTTCAACCTACAGCAGTTCAAATGCAATTGCTGCGGATTTTGTTATGGCGGGAGGACACATTCAGTATGATGTATGGAGGTTTTATTTTTTCTTCTGTAATAATAATAATAATAAAAATAATGATAAAAGATGTGCATGGGTTGAAAGGGTAAAGCCAGTGGGTGTGAACAGGTATTTCTTTGTGATGTTGTTGTAGATTTTGTGTGTTTCAATTTTAAATAACTTAGCCTGGGGCCCCTACGTTCCTGGTGAGGCAACATAGTACTGTTTGTAAAGTACAGTAGATATGTATTTCATGCCACTGACATCTTTTAGTATCATGTTCTTGTTGTGGTCAGACGATTGTGTTCAGTCCAGAATAGACTTAACGTACTGGAAGTTTAGACATGTAACCTGATAAGCTGCATTCACTCACTGTGTTGGGTCTCTCATAAACTGAATGAAATTTTCTGGAGCCAACAAAAATACACTGATAAAGCAAGTGTAGTGGAAGGCTTAACAGTTTGACTATGACTTACCTCCTTTGCATTTTACTTCAGGCAACGTAATATGATAGTAAGCACAGTAGAAGCATAAGACATTTAAATACTAATAAGTTGCCTAACATTTTGATCCAAAATTTAGAACTTCATTTGTAGTGTAGTCAACGAAGAGCAGTTTTATTTAGCTCCTGGAAACACAGTGCAAATGGTTAAAGAAAGATATCCGTAATATTGGTATGAAGATGTTAATAATATAACTAGCAGGGGTACCCGGCGCTGCCCAGGCCAACAAGGCTGACACTCTAATCCTATTTGTTCTACTTCAGTCCTTCTTTATACTCCAGAAAGACCATGTACCTTATGCTTTTGAAGTGGGATTATAAGAGGTCCAGGAAATTTCTATTTCAGCTTTTGCATGCTTGTTTACTGATGACCTCAAATGACCTCTAACAGGTGACCTCAGATGACCTTGGAGGTCAACCTTACATAACCTTTGTCCAAATTGTAGGTCATGTAAGACTCCATGCCAAAAATTGGGCTGCAGGGGTACCTGGGGTTGCCCGGGCGAAAAAGGCGAAGACTCTACCAGTGACCTTAAATGACACAGATCTGAATTTTGACCCCCCAACCCCATCGTTGGGTCACCCTGACTCAGAATACGAATATATATGGGTCTGGGGGTCTCTCGACCTTGGTTTGGGCGTGACTGAACGACAAACAAACAAACCGCGCGGCTCTTCTGTGTGTATACTATGGGGGGGGGTGTATTTATATATATATATATATATATATATATATATATATATATATATATAT
>JAGKTI010016497.1:0-19391 GCA_018397915.1 Birgus latro
CACAAATAAGGAACAGAAAGCATGAAATAAATGACAAGGAACCAGGGGTTGAGGAATTAGAAGTGAGTATAGAAAATATTTAGCAATTGACAGGGTTCTGTAACTCCCTACCATACATGAACGGCACCTATTTAAGACCCAATGCACACAAATAAGGGACACAAAGCTCGATCTGCAGCGCATGGTATTGCACAAGTAGACTGAAGGCTGATCACCCTCCCATTTTTGTGCCTATTGTTATGTGTAATAGATGCATTGACTGATTGCGTATGTAGAGTGGGGAAAAGGTGGATGAAAAGGGGGACTTTGGGCGAACGTCGTGAACCAAATACCATTTTTCACATAGTTTAGTTGTTTCTATGGCACAGGCGTGGTTTAGAACCAATTAGCCGCGCCTTAGGCGACTTAACTGTATTAACCCTTAGGTGCCGGGGCACGTCTGTTGACGTGTTGGTAGAGGGCTACTGTCCACGTCAATTGACGTTTTGATTTTTCGCAGGCATGTTTGAACTTCGTAGTGCACCATATGGACTCAGAGTATTGTCCCGGCATGGCTGTTGCGCGGGGTCACGCTGGTGGCGGGGGGTGGGGGTGGGGGGTTGGTGGGGGAGGAGTGGGAGGGAAGCCCAGCAGTGAGGATGGCTGTGGTGGAGGGTGGGGGGAGGCCGGCATAGGGAGAGTGTGGCCTTGGAACCAGCTGATACTGGTTTGGAGTAGGGGTTGGGGTTGGGAGGGGTGGGGTGGAGTGGGGTGATGGGAAGGGCTACAAGGGGGCCCTGAGGGGTGTGAGGGAGAGTGTATGGGTGCTTGAGTACTCTTGAACTGACCATAGGGAGTATCACACTGTCAAGAAGTACTAAAACCAGGGAAATAGTGTGTAAATAATTGTGAATACCTAAATAGACATATGTTTGATAAAAAATAAGTATGATGTAAAACATAAAATAAGGCAATCTTTATTAGTTACTCTCTTGTGTTTTTTTGCTATGTTAGTTGTAAGGTTGTGTTCATATGGCATTGTGAATTAGTGAGAGAAACAAAGACACACTCCAAAACTCATTTTGGCGCTAGATAATCCTCTCTACTCCCTCCACCACCACCGCAACCTTGAACACGTTCAGCCCAGCCACCGCGTATCACCTCCCTCACACCCCCCCCACCACCTCGACATCGCCAAGAGAGAGTAAGTATGTGCTTTTTATGTGTTTTTTGTAATTTGTGATTGATTTGTAATGAAAAAAATATATACAGTAATCCCTCTACTATTCGAACGCCCATTATTCGGATCCCTCACTATTCGGACATCGTGGGCTAGCTGTCCGCTTCCCAAAATGCCCCAAAATTAAAAAAAATCCGAAAAAAATCCAATTTTTTCCGACCACGTCTGTATTTCCCACTCGCGCTGACTAGCTCCCTTCCCGCCAAATCGCCCTCCTACTATTTCTGTCTCAACTCCTGTGAACAGTGGGCGGCTGTCCGATCTTTTGCGGTATTTTTGTTCTTGTTTAAATAATCAAAAGTCACAGTGCTAAGGATTAAGTGTAGTTAAACACTGGATTACTGGACATGCTTCAAGAGCAATTATGACCACTGTAAAAACCTTAGAGATGGGGGTAAACAACAATGCTGGACTGTAAGTAAACATTGTCAACTGCTAAATATTTTCCATAATCACTTCTAAATCCTCATTCTCTAGTTACATTTTATTTACTTCATGCTTTGTGTCCCATATTTAAGTGCACAGGCTGTGAAAGAGGTGATTTTCTCAGTGATTACCATGTCTCTTACTTACGTTCACTATCGAGTCAACTGGTTAACATTTTCGCCCCCCACACCTCTAAATCATAATTTTTCTGGCTACATTTTATTTACTTAATGCTTTGTGTCCCATATTTGAGTGCACAGGCTGTGAAAAGGTGATTTTCTCAGTAATAATCATGTCTCTTCCTTACGTTCATTATGTAGTCAGCTGGTGAACACCCCTGCCTTACTCACTTCAGAATCATCATTTTGGGGTTAAAATTTGATTAATTCATGCTCTGTGCCAATTACTTATGTGAATGGGGTCTTAATTAAGTGCTATGCATGTCCGGTAGGGAGTTAGGTAGGTGGTTTTCTGATTTAGGTTAGGTTAGGTTAGGGTCAAGAATGACCGGTGCTCTAGGTGAACAGTGAACACCTTTGCCATACCTAACTCTTTTCCTGGTAACAGTTTATTTATTTGATGCTTTGTATCCCATATTTTACTGCATAAGATATGAGAAATGATGATTTTCATAGTGATAGCCACGTCCGATACATACTTACACTAAGCTGCCAACTCGTGAACACCCCTGCCTTACTCACCTCAAATTCATCATTTTTGGGTTAAAATTCCATTAATTCATGCATTGTGCCAATTACTTATGTGAATGGGGTCTTAATTAAGTGCTGTGCATGTCCGTTAGGGAGTTAGGTAGGTGGTTTTCTGATTTAGGTTAGATTAGGTTAGGGTCAAGAATGACCGTTGCTGTAGGTGAACAGTGAACACCTTTGCCATACCTAACTCTTTTTCTGGTAACAGTTTATTTATTTGATGCTTTGTATCCCATATTTTAGTGCATAAGATATGAGAAATGATGATTTTCATAGTGATAGCCACGTCCGATACTTACTTACACAAAGCTGCCAACTCGTGAACACCCCTGCCTTACTCACCTCAAATTCATCATTTTGGGGTTAAAATTCGATTAATTCATGCTTTGTGCCAATTATTTATGTGAATGGGGTCTTGATTAAGTGCTATGCATGTCCGGTAGGGAGTTAGGTAGTGGTTTTCTGATTTAGGTTAGGTTAGGTTAGGGTCAAGAATGACCGGTGCTGTTGGTGAACAGTGAACACCTTTGCCATACCTAACTCTTTTTCTGGTAACAATTTATTTATTTGATGCTTTGTATCCCATATTTTAGTGCATAAGATGTGAGAAATGATGATTTTCATAGTGCTTGCCACGTCCGATACTTATTTACGCTTAGCTGCCAACTCATGAACATCTATGCCTTACTTACCTCAAAATCATCATTTTTGGGTTAAAATTCAATGAATTCATGCTTGGTGTCCATTATTTAATGCATATGGTGTGAGAAAGGGTGATTTTCATAGTGATTTCCATGTCTGATACTTACTTACACTTGCTGGCAAGCTGTGAGCATCTATGCCTTACTCACCTCTTAATCATCATTTTTTAGTTAAAATTCAATTAATTCATGCTTTGTGTGCATTATTTATGTGAAAGGGGACTTAAATAAATGCTGTGCATGTCCGGTAGGGAGGTAGGAAGGTGGTTTTCTGATTTAGGTTAGGTTAGGTTAGGGTCATGAATGACCAGTGCTGGAGCTTCAGGCCCAATATTTGGACAAGACCAGTGTCCGGACATGCCTTTGGCTCTATTACGTCGAGTAGTGGAGGAATTACTGTATTTTGGGGAAAATTGATTATCATGAAAATAACCCGGTTCTGGGAGTGGATAGGTCTACCCGGCCCGGTGCCTAAAGGTTCAAGTTTGAAGACAAGCAATTTTCAGGGAATTGCCTATACTGAGAGGACGATTGCGATAAATATCGCCCAGTGTCAAGGGGTTAATACTCTGGAGCCAAATTAGAAGTAGGGATTATATTGTGGTGCAGCTAATGTAGAAAGTGGCCTAGTATTTAGGTGTATTTCAGCATGCCCTCTTTCTTATAAAATTGGTGAATTTGTTTTTGATAAAATTGAACATTATTATTTATGCCCTCAAACTGCAGGAGGGTCTAATGCTGCAGTTAAGGATACTCAATAAGTTTGTGCTTGGATTGCTTTATTGCTCCAAATTTCTTTTACAGTATCTTTCATTTATTTGCAACCAGTATTCTTGGTAGTCTGTTGGTGCATGCATAGTGTCTCTCATTTCATTCATTGTTATCTTACTGTGATGACTGATTGTTACTTTTACCACTTACAGGTGTGGTGTGTGCAGTATTAGGGAAGGAGGGTGAGGGCAGTAAGTTTTACGTGGAGGAGATGTGTTTTGCAGGCCTACCTGATCCTGTGAGGAGGGAGATTGTAGAAGATAGGTAAATATTTTGTTTGGAATGATATTAAAAGGTAGCTTCATATTGCACAGATGTTGAAGGAGTTTGTTGGACAGCAAATGTTCCAGGAGCAAGTTGATCCTTCTACAGGAAATGTCATTCATTTATGAAGAAATATCCAATCAGTGTGAGTTAATATATAATGATCCCTTTCAGAAGCTGATGTCTGCCATGGTCATGGTATAGTAATTCTGTGTGTGTGTATGTATGTCTTTGTGTCTGTGTCTGTGTGTGGATGCACACATGTATTCATGCATGCTTTAGCTAAATAGTAAGCTGGGGTCAGATGTCATGAGGAGCTTAACTGTAGTACTCACCTCTGTAGGTAGGCCATTCAGCCTGTAGCAGGTTATTAACTTACTGTCCTGGAATATAAGGCCACTGCCTCAGCCTGGTTACCAGTTACATCTCAAAGGCATTGACTCAACTATGCTAGTACTTACACTGTATGGGTACTGTTGTTAACTCAGAGACAAAACAGTGTATCTTTGTAGGCAGTCTGCTGCTACATTATGATCAAGTTGCACAATGACCAGGGTCATTCCATCATGAGGAACATTACATTTGGAAACAAGGTATTGAACTACTCTTAGTTATATTTGCAAAAGTATGCAATATAATCTATCTACCTATCTATTGCCAGATTCCTTAATCCCGTAAGGGTTGGCCACAAACAAATCGCCTCAGTGTCGCCCGGTTTACCGCTATTTCACTGCCCTGCTCCCAGCCCACTCTCCCCCCCTCTCCCCATATACCTCTCCGCTCCATCCTTCCAGGTCATCCTTGGCCTTCCCTTCCACCTCACTCACATGCATTCTTCTTGTCAGTCTCTCTCTCTCCATCCTCTCCACATGGCCAAACCACCTCAGTGCATTTCTCCTAATGCTTTTTATCACATCCTCATTCACACCACAATGCTTCTTCAGTTCCTCATTTGTCAGTCTCTCTCTCTTTCCATGTAACTCCATCTGCTACTTTTAAATGACTCATTCTTACTGCTCTCACTTTTGACTTGTGTCCTTCCAACAAGGTCCAAGCTTCACTTCCACACGTTAGAGTTGGTATCACAATACTGTCATGCAGCAGCTTTTTTATATCCTTGCTCACTTCCCTGTTTCTTCACTGCTCTCAAAGAACCAGCAACCTTTCTTCCATGTTGTACCCTTTCAAACACTTTGCGTTCCAAACTTCCATCCTTACTCATTACACTACCCAAGTACTTACATGCACTCACATTTTCCATTTCCTCATCATCCAACCATACTGTACAGTCTGTGACTTCTCTCAAAGACCATACCTTTATTTTTCCTACATTCTCCTTTAGATTCCGTCTCTTACACTTCCAGACTCATTCACCAGCCCTTGCAGTTCCTCTTCGTCATTGCACAACAATACAGCATCATCTGCAAACAACAGTACAGGAGTTCCAAGACATTGCCCTCTATCATTAAAACTGCTTCAACATCTACTCCCTACCTTGTATCTCTTCTACAACCCCATCTATGTACAGATTGAACAACCATGGAGACATGACACATCCCTGTTTCAGTCCAACATTCAAATAGAAAAATTCACCCAATTCACTATCTACACGATTGCAAGCTTAGCACCCTCATATATACTTTTCACGGCAGTCAACAACTTCCCTTTTATTCAATATATTCTTAATATATTCCACATTCTATGTCTATCCACCTTGTCATATGCTTTCTCCAAATCTATGAAGGCTGCATACAATTTCTTTCCCTTCTCTAGAAACTTTTCCACTAAAGACCTAAGAATGATTATCTGATCTGCCTAACCTCTTCCGTTCCTAAAACCTCCCTGTTCTTCAACTAATTCCTCTGCTATTTCCATAACTCTGTCAGTAAGTACAGTATCCTACCATTTACTTTTCCCATTACACTAAGAAGACAAATGCCCCTGTGAGTACCACACACTTCCTTTGTACAGGGGAATAATTGTACCTGATTTCCAATCTTCTGGGACTCTACCTTCCTCCCAGGCCAACCTGCACACCTTCCATATCCATTCTACTACTGTCTGACCCTCAATCTTCAGCATTTCACCTGCTCATTCTGTCAATTCCTGGAGCTTTCCCCATTTTGACTTTCTTCATTGCTTCCACTACTTCCATTCTACTGATTTCTTCCTCTCTTCTTACCTCTTTCTTCCTCCCAGCCATTCCCCAGCCACTTTAACTCACATCACTTTCATTTCCTGTGTTTAACAGTTCTTGGAAGTGTTCTCTCCATCTGCTCACGTTTTCTTCCTTCCACTAGGAATCTACCATTTCTATCTCTCACTCCCCGATTAACTTCTTTGTCATCCTGTACCTCGTTCCAGAACATTTTCTTATATTCTCTCCACTTTACACTCAACTTCCTCATCCACTCTCTTCTTACTCTCTCCTGCTAATCTTTTCACTTCTCTCTTCCTCTCTACATGTAACTCTCTTCCATCTCTCAACTTCCTCCATGCCCCTGCTTCCCGCCCACTAGCTATATGCTTTCATCTTTTGCACCACAGCTTGTCTCAACTCTTCATTCCAACATGCTGTTCATTGGTTTTTGCAAGCAATATTTCCAACACTTCACACCACAGTCAGGTTGTTTATATGTGTTAATTTGGATGTTATATAGATTTTCAAAAGTTGCTTGAGGAGCGTTACTGTGATGCTGCCCCATCTTGTAGTTTGCCTAAGTAATTTCAATATGTCTGTGATTTGACTGGTTCAGTCAGTGAGTGCTTCATATCAGTATTATGTCAATAGAGAAGAATCCTAAATATACCCAGCAAATTTGATCATCATCATCATGTGGACCTCCTTTCCCACCCTAGGACAGGGTGAGGAGTAGCAGTGTCCAGACAGCCCAAATTTTCCCAATCCAATGGCCACACTTGCTTCACGACCATCATAAAAACTCTTGCCGGGACCTAGCAGCTTACCATCTACACCGTACATGCACACAACTTTCCACAATCCTTCTCTGTCCACTTTGCCATATGCTTTTTCCAGATCCATGAATGCCATAAACACCTTATGGTCCTTCTCACAAGCCTTCTCTGCTATCTGTCTCACTGCAGATATTTGATCCACACATCCTCTGCCACTACTAAAACCACCCTGTTCATTACTCACTAGGACTTCTGATATCTCTCTTACTTTGTCTATAATAATTCTTCCAAATACCTTCCCTACCACACGCAATAAACTTATGCCACGATAATTCTTGCACTCATTTCGCTTACCTTTATTTTTGTACAGGGGTACAGTCACAGCATTTTTCCACTTTGCTGGAACAGTTGTTTCACTCATCCATTCCTTCTTACATATCTTCAACAAGCACTTCATTCCACTCTCTCCACTACACTTAATCATCCCTGCATACACCTCATCAGTTCCAGCTGCATTCCCATTTTTTCAGCTGCTTCACAGCACTCTTCACCTGTGCGAGTGTCACGTCTCCTGGCATTGCATTCCTTCTCTGCACATCCCCAAAACCAATCAGGTTTACAGCCGCTCTGCTCTCTCCATTCCCATTCATCAGGCTTTCAAAATTTTCTTTCCATCTGGTCCTTACTTCACCCCCATGGGTTAACAGTCTACCACCCACATCCTTCACAGCATCACATTTCTTTCTGCTTTCCATTCAACATTTCTGCACCTCTTTCCAGAATAACTTCCTATTTTCAGAGTAATTTGTATTCATTTTTCTTCCTAGATCATCATTTACCTCCTCCTTTTTCCTCTTCACTAAACTTTTCACATGCTTCTTCAGTCTATATATCTATTGCCAGACACCTCAATCCCACACGGGGTGGCCACAAACAAATCGCCTCCATGTCGCTTTCTCCCCCGCCATTTCACTACCCCGCTCCCAACTCACACACCCCTCTCTCATATACCTCTCCACTCCATCCTTCCATCTCATCCTCGGCCTCCCCCCTCCTCTCGCCCCTTCCTTCTCACTCACATACACTCTCCTCATCAGTCTTTCACTCTCCATCCTCTCCACATACCCAAACCACCTTAACGTGTTTCTCCTAATGCTTCCTATCACGTCCACAACCACACCACAACGCTCCTTCACTTCCTCACTTGTTAGTCTGTCTCTCCATGTGACTCCACATGCACCTCTCAAATAACTCATTTACACTGCTCTCACTCTTGACTTCTGTCCTTCCAACAGGGTCCAAGCTTCACTTCCATATGTCAGAGTTGGTATCACAATACTGTCATGTAACAACTTTTTCACTTCCATGCTCACCTCCCTGTTTCTTATCACTGCTTTCAACGAACCAGCAACCTTCCCTCCCTGCTGCACCCTTTCGAGCACTTCTTCCTCCAGACTTCCATCCTTACTCATCACACTGCCCAAGTACTTAAATTCACTCACATTCTCCATATCCTTCCCATCCAATCTCTCTGTACATTCACTGGCTTCACTTCTATCGAAGACCATCACTTTACTCTTCGCTACATTCACCTTTAGATTCCGTTTCTTACACACTCTCCCAAACTCATCTACCAAGCCTTGCAGCACCCCTTTGTCTTTGCTCAACAACACAGTATCATCTGCAAACAACAGTACAGGGAGTTTTCAAACACTGCTCTCTCTCTCACTAGGGCCGCTCCAACATCCACTGCCCGACCTTGTATCTCTTTTATAACCTCATCCATGTACAGATTGAACAACCATGGAGACATGACACATCCTTGTTTCAATCCAACCTTCAAATGGAAAGATTCACTCAGTTTGCCATCCACACGCACTGCAGCCTTAGCACCCTCATACCTACTCTTCACTGCCTTCAACAACTTCCCATCCACTCCATATATTCTTAATACCTTCCACAATCCTTGTCTGTCCACCCTGTCATATGCTTTCTCCAGATCCATGAAGGCTGCATACAACTTCTTTCCCTTCTCTAGAAACTTTTCCACTCAGGATCTAAGAATGAATTTCTGGTCTACACAACCTCTTCCCTTCCTAAAACCTCCTTGTTCTTCTCCAACTAATTCCTCTGTTATTTCCCTAACTCTGTCAATAAGTATCCTACCATATACTTTTCCTATTACACTGAGAACGCAAATGCCCCTATGGTTACCACACACTGCTTTTTCCCCTCTTCCTTTGTACAGAGGAATAATTATACCTGACTTCCAATCCTCCGGGACTCTACCCTCCTTCCAAGCCAATCTGCACACCTTCCACATCCATTCTATTACTGTCTCTCAATATACTTTTGCTCTCAATATTTTCAGTTCTTATTTCAGTTGAACCCCTATCCTATAACCACTCCAGCCACTTCTTCGTCTTTTCCTCCACTGCTTTCTTAACCTCATCCTCCTACCATACCATACCTTTCTTCTTTGTTGTTACTCTTACCACACCACACATCGCTTAACATTTCTAAATAAACAATCCCTGTATGCCTTCCACAGGCTCTCCAGATCTATTTCATTGCACTTCAATGATTCAAACTCCTCCCCTACTTTGGTCCTGTAATCATCTGCCATTTCTTTGATCCTCAGCTTCTCAACATTCACTCTTTTTCCCTGACTGCTCCTTTCTATCCTGATCCACCTCACTCCTCTCAGCTTGATCTTGCATACTATAAGCATATGATCTGACAGACCACTTTTTTTTTTTTTTTTTTTTTTTTTTTTTATGTAAGGAAGAAGGAACCAAGGGCCATGGGCCGCATACTGTTCCTTCAAAGAAAAAGAAAAACAATACAAAAGAGAGCCAAATTCAAGATCCATTCATTTCGAGATGCCTGGACACACTGCGTTTGAAAAGATTGGAGATCATAGGAAGCAGGGAATACAGACAGAGGAAGACAGTTCCAGAGTTGACCAGTTGCATAAATGAAGGACTGGGAGTAACGGTTAACTCTTGCATTAGAGAGTTGGACAGAAAAGGGGTGAGAGTTTGTTGCTAGACGGGTACTACGTGCCCGTCGTAGAGGTGGAGGGATGCAGGCAGAAAGTTCAGAGGAACAGTGACCATTGAAGTAGTGATAGAAGAGAGATAAAGAAGCAACAGTGCGCAGAAGAGACAAAGGTTGAAGGGAATCAGTAAGAGGAGGAGAGTTAATGAGACGAAAAGCCTTTGACTCCACCCTATTGAGAAGAACCGCATGTGGGGAGCCTCCCCACACATGAGAGTTGTACTCCATACACGGGCGAATAAAACCCGTGTACAAGGTCAACATCTGTGCAGGGGTAAAGAAAGCTTGGAATCGGCTTAGCACACGTAATCTCTTAGAAGCAGATTTCACAAGAGATGTAATATGTCCTTTCCAAGACAAATCCCGAGAGAATGAAACCCATAGCATGTTCAAGGATGATGCAGGACTGAGCTGGACATTATTAATCATTACTGGGTAATCCTGAGGAAGATTTTGTCGGGTTGATAAGTGTAAGAACTGAGTTTTAGATGCATTAAAAATAGCAAGATTATTTTTACCCCAATCAGAGATATGAGCCAAGTCAGACATTAGGTGTGCCATAGCCTCATCCCTTGTTTGCTGAAGTAACTGCTGAGATGGACGTTGCGGAAATTGAATGGAAAGGTGAAGGGTGGAATCATCAGCATATGAGTGGATAGGGTTAGATGTACAGCTTAGAAGGTCATTGATGAATAAAAGAAAGAGAGTTGGGGATAGGACAGAGCCCTGAGGAACACCACTGTTGATAGGTCTAGGAGAAGAACGATGGCCGTTTACAACAGCAGCTATAGAACGACCAGAAAGGAAGCTAGAGATGAAGGCACAGATAGAAGGATAGAAACCGTAAGAGGGCAGTTTGGAAATCAAAGATTTATGCCAGACTCGATCGAAAGCCTTTGAGATGTCAAGTGCAATGGCAAAGCTTTCGCCAAAGTCCCGAAAGGAGGATGACCAGGAGTCTGAAAGGTAGGTGAGAAGATCGCCAGTGGAGCGTCCCTGACGTAACCCATACTGACAATCAGAAAGAAGGTTGTGACAGGAAAGATTCTTTAAAATGTTTCTGTTAAGAACTGATTCGAAAACTTTTGATACACAGGATGTTAAAGCAATTGGACGATAGTGAGAGGGTTGGGAATGGTCACCCTTCTTTGGGACTGGCTGAATGAGAGCAAATTTCCAGCAAGAAGGAAAGGTACAAGTTGAGAGACAAAGACGAAAGAGTTTACCTAGGCAGGGTGTAAGCACAGAAGCACAGTTTTTGAGGACAACAGGAGGGACTCCATCAGGCCCATATGCCTTGTTAATATTGAGGCCAGTGATGGCAGAAAATACATCAGCTGAAGAAATTTTAATGCCAGTCATGAGGAAGTCTGAGGGGGGAAGTGATGGAGGAACAGCACCGGAATCGTCTAAGGTAGAATTGGAGGAGAAAGGCTGAGCAAAGAGATCTGCTTTATCAGTAGAAGAAATAGATACAGAGCCATCAGAGTAGAAAAGAGGAGGGAAGGATGATGAGGTAAAGTTGTTAGAAAGGTTTTTGGCAAGGTGCCAAAAGGAGCGAGAAGAATTCGAGTTGGAGAGTTGGGAACATTTAGCACGGATGAAATTATTTTTAGCAGAGCGAAGAACAGACTTAGCATGATTCCGGACAGAAATATAAAAAAGATGTGATTCAGGGGTGGGTTGGCTCTGGTACCTTTTAAAGGCCCTTTCTTTGTTGCGGACAGCATTAGAACAAGCGTGATTAAACCAAGGCTTTCTTGCATTAGACAGAGGATATGAAAAAGGAATGTATGCTTCCATGCCCGAGAGAATAACCTCCGTAATGCGCAGGGCACACTCAGACGGCTCCCGGCCATGGAAGCAATAATCATTCCAAGGAAAATCAAATAAGTACTGCCTGAGGGCCTCCCAATCTGCAGCTCCAAAGTGCCACAGGCGGCATTTCTTTGGAGGGTCCACAGGCTGTACTGGAGCAATAGTACAGGTTAAGGTAATAAGGTTATGATCGGAGGAGCCCAACGGAGAGAAAAGATTAACAGTGTAAGCAGAAGGATTAGTTGTTAGAAAAGGTCAAGTATGTTGGAACTCTCTCCAAGGCGGTCAGGGATACGGGTAGGGTGCTGTGCAAGCTGCTCTAGGTCATTAAGGATAGAAAAGATGTAGGCTTGTTCATCAGGTGGATCAGTGAAAGGAGAGGAGAGCCAAAGGTGGTGGTGAACATTGAAATCTCCTAGAATGGAGATTTCAGAGAAAGGAGAAATGAATAGAATGTGTTCCATCGTAGAAGTAAGATAGTCAAAGAATTTTTGATAGTCGGTAGAATTAGGAGATAAGTAAACAGCACAGATAGATTTAGTCAGAGAATGACAGGAGAGCCGAAGCCAGAGAGTAGAGAATTCAGAAGAATCAAGTTCAGGAACATGAGAGCAAGATAGATCGTTGCGTACATATACTCAACAGCCACCTCTGGCTTTGAAATGAGAATAGAGAAAGTAGGAGGATACAGAAAAAGGTTTGCTGTCAGTTGTCTCAGACAGCTGAGTCTCAGAAAGAAAGAGAAGGTGAGGTTTAGAGGAAAAGAGGTGGTGCTCAACAGAGCGAAAGTTAGAGGAAAGGCTGCGAATGTTACAGAAATGAAGAAGGAGTGAGTCAGACAGTGGTTGCAGGCAGCTCTGAGAGTCGTCACCGGGAGAGGGGCGGATGGTGGGGGCATTTATGGTCCCCCCCCCCCTGGGGACTCCGAGGCACGATTTTCAGTAGCCATTTTTCAGAATTTTTTGAAAAGGAAGTGTAGTGTGTAGCGTGTATGTACTTTGGTGTTGACAGTTAGAGAAATTTGTATTGGAGAGCATGCTGGACTACTCTCTGTGTTACTGAGACACTGAAAAAGTTCAGCAAAGGGGGATGGTCAGGAACAAGTCCTGAGGGCTGATGAAACGGGAGCTCCAGCTCTCCCTGTCATCAGCTTTCCATCCTCCTTGGGAGTACTGCCTTGCTCGACTGGTGCTACAGTCTCCTCAGGAGTGAGACAGAGAAAGACAGGTTTTGGAATGAGCTGAATGAAGCAGTGGGAGAAATGCCCAGAAGCTATAATGTGATCGTAACGGGTGATATGAATGGAGGAGTAGGCACTGGTCCTGCCCTCATATCAGCAACCATTCCCAGCATTGACCTCTTTACAAGCACATAATCAATCAGGCTTCTTTCAACATGACCCCGTTCCTTCTATACCAGGCATATTCACTGTATGTGCATCTTTGTGTTTGAAATACAAGTTACAGGTGCACAGCCTCCTCTCCTGACACATATCCTTCAGTTGCTTCCCATTATCATTTTCTCCTGGTACTCCATTACAACCCATTATGTTATCCTCAGGACCAGTGCCTACTCTTCCATTCATATCACCCGTTACGATCACATTATAGCTTCTGGGCATTTCTCCCACTGCTTCGTCCAGCTCATTCCAAAACCTGTCTTTCTCTGTCTCACTCCTGTCCTCACACGATGCATACGCTGCAGTTACAGTCACTTTCATCTTCTCCAGACTTGAACTTGACATACGTACACCTCGAGGTGACACATCTGTAGTCTTTCATTCCACTCTGCCACACCTCATTCATCAACAAAGCAACTCCTTCCTTGCATCTTCCTCACTCATTCATGCCCTGATCTTACACATTTCACACCCTCCCACTCCTCCACTTCACACCCTTTCATCTTCGTTTCACACAGTGTTATCACAGCAACTATTGCACTCTTGAACACATTCACCACTTCCACCCTCTTGCTCTCCTCATTCACACCTCTCACATTCCACATGGCCATGCGAATCTGCCCATTTGGTTGGGTCCCTGGGCAGGTATTGAACCCTCGGAGGGTCTCTGAAACAACTTAAATGATTAAGTGCTTTTGGATAGGGAATTTTGGGGGACACTTAAGCCTCACAAAAACTCTGGTTCTATGATTACCACCCAGCATAGTAAATGGTTTCCTGGGTACAGGAAACCATTTGGCTAGTCAATAAGTGTAGAGATCATAAGGCATCTCTATATTGAGTGAGTGGATGATGGGCACCCCTATTCACCGCAATTTGATTATTCCTAAGAATTGTTGTGCTGTTAAGGAAAATACAACCATCAGACTCGTTTCATTTCGTTTTTGAGGCTGCAACATGCTTGCATGCATCGGCCTTTTTGGATTGGAGCGTGTAGCATTTTATGACCGGATGCCCTTCCTGATGTCTACCAATGACCCTTGGGTGGATTCGATCCTCCGACCCTACGGCCAGAGCGGAGCGCTCTAACCCACTGAGCCACGGCTGCTACGTTACCAGAAAAGTGAGAAATGTTACTTGTGTGATTTTATTGAAATATTTTATTGAAATATGATTATACGATCAACTCTTTATATGGTTACAGTAAGTGTATCAAAAACATAAAACATGTATTGATGTGAAATTTACATAACAAACTAACCAGAAAGTGGTTGGTAGAGGCGATCACCATCCACTCACTCGATGTAGTGCTGGTCTTGGGTGCCTGCCCTTTCCTCTCTTCCTTCTTTCCATCCCTCCTTCTATGTCTTTCTTTCCTTCATTCTTTCCTTCTCCTATTTGTTTACGGATGGCTCTGAAATGTGTGACGAGCCAAATGGTTTCCTGTACATCAGGAAACCATTTACTGTACTACGCTGGGTGGTAACCACATAACTAAATTATGGCGCCTGGTAATTTAGTGGGTAAGTAAGACGCTTCAGTCGGATTGAGCCGGTGCAGGTTTATATCCAAGGGGTGGTTGGGGTTTATTGCTCACATAATGCCACTCAGGGGGGAGTGAGACTGGTCACTCTCATCTTAAGTGTCAGGACCAACTTGCCTAGCCCTGGGCTTCTGTGCCTCTCATTTTTTTTTCATTTTTTTTAATTTTTTTTATGTGTCCGACTCTGGGCATAGGCTTCACAGCCTGCTATCAAGGCCCAGTCGTCCTCCTACAATCTACATGTCACCACTTTGGCGCTTAACACACACCGTCCATATTGAATACATGCTAGGGCTGGTGTATTGGTATTAGCAGGGTCATTTTCACGACATGTCGGCGGGTCTCCTGGTAGATCAGTAAAGCCTGATTTAATGAAATTCAAATTCTTAAACTGTTCCCTGCACCAGCGAGGATTCGAACCTGGGTCCCTCGGGACTGCAAGCCAACTCTCTACCGATCGAGCTACAATACTAGATTAGATGATGAAAGAATGAATGAACTAATCAGAAGACAAATCTTGTTTCAGTGGCATCAACATATTCAAGTGACATCAACATAGACCAGTTGATCGACGAGGAATGTAACCCCTTTGAATGTTTGTACCATTCTTGATACTTGAGAAATTGTCAGTGCCTGCACAACCATGTCTTCTGCCATCGCATCTCAGGGTTGTCAGGGAAATGAGACTGAGCATGACCCACTCTGTTGATGCATCCCTCTTTTTGAGGTAGTTAACTTTGATCATGCCCTTTTTCAGGCACTGACTCGACGACTACGATTCATAATGTTTAGACAGCTTCTTGGTTGTATAATGAAGTAGTACAGTCATGAACATTAATAAGGGGACAGAGTAGTCTGCCACCAGAGGGGAGGTTAACCACATACGACCAACCCCGAACTCCCCCTCTTTACCCCTACCTAACCACCTATTTGTTAGGTGAGTGGATCGGAGATCTGAAGCTTTGCTCTCTCTCACATCTTGCTGCATGTAATATTACCATAACTTATTCTACTATTGGGTGTATTATTACCCCTATACATCCACCTTCAGTTCAGTGAGAAGTACAGGCAATACTTATTTACGATAGCCCTAGATACGATGCCTCGGAATAGTGATGGGGGTAGAAATACCACCCTACCCTGCCTATCATAGGCCTACCCCCAGTTTTGCATTGGGTTTTGATTTTTTAAACCTGATTTTGATGGTATTTTAGACTTAGATTTTGTGTTTAGGTTGATTTATAAACAGATTTTAGACCTAGGTTAATGTGTTTTAGTCATAGGTAGAGTGAACACTGTCATTTGGGGTACGGGTTCTCACCCATCAGACGAGGTACAAAACAGTGTGGACAACTAGGCGACTCAACGAAGAATATTTTGTGTTTAACCTTTGAACTGTCATCTAACCTATCATGGAATACATAATAATATTTTTAAATAAATATTATATCACCGCAGTGGCTGAGTGGTTAGCATTGCTGACTGTGAAGCTGCTGGCCCGTTAGCACCAGGGTTTGAATCCTGGTGCAGGCAGCTGGGGTCATTTGACTTAGGTGTTCATTCACCCTTTGTGGGTTGGTAGGTAAAATGAGTACCTAGGGTAACACCTAGGGGAGGTGACTGTGGTGACCTGGATGATGCAGTGGCCTTGTGTCCCAGGTAGTTGGGTGATTGGCCCACCACAGGCTCAAGGCCTATGTAAAGGAGATAAGCACCGCACTAAGCGCCTCAATGGCGTATGCTCCACCTCTATTAATAATTATGAAAGCCTTAGAGAGTAAATATTTCATGTGTTGATGAAAACTGTGACAGTGATAAATCATGTGGTTACAGTCAGTCTGTTCAAGGAAAAAAATGCTTTAAGAATACAAAGGAATTTCTAAATAAATGTTGGAAAGTAAGACAGAAGAAAGTAAAGGAGCTTAGCAACCAGAACAACTAAAACGACATAAAGAGGTGCTTTTGAACAGGCTGTCCCAATCGCATCATCAATCGATAAATCACGTGTTTACATTCGCATTGTTCAAGGGAAAGCGCTTTGAAAATACAAAGGAATTATAAACAGATGTTGGAAAATAAGAGAGAAGAAAATAAAGGAACTAAACAACCAGAGCAATAACTAAAATGACATAAAGAGGGGCCTTTGAACAAGCTATCCTGATTGCATCATTGACCGAGAAATCATTTGTTTACATTTAGGCTGGTCAAGGGCAGATGCTTTGAAAATACAAAGGAATTTCTAAATTAATGTTGGAAAATAAGAGAGAAGAAAATAAAGGAGCTCAGCTACCAGAACACTAACAAAAACAACATAAAGAGGGGCCATTGAAAAGGCTATCCTGATCGCATCATCGATTGCATTTCTTGTCGAGAATTCCCCATCAAAACATCAGCGATTCTCCGTCACAACAGTTCTCACCTTGGACGATTATGCGTCATTCATACGTTACTATTCTGCATAACAAATGTTTATTTAATTGTCCTGGGACCATCTGATGTTGGGATTGTATACAATGCTGCTGCCTCTTCTCTACTGAGTTTAAATACGGGGCAGAGATTGCATTCTTCAGTGACCTTGACTGGGTACAAGCGATACAGGCACTGGTTTTAGACTTAGGTTTGCATTAGGCCATTTAGATTGGCTTTAAACTATTTTTTTTTTTTTTTGACTCATTTGGGTGGGTTTAGGACTTGGTTGGGGGGGGAAAGCCAAGGCTTAAAATGCACCCTTGTACTTTACATGTTAAATCTACCCTGAGATACAATACCTCACCTAGTGATGGGTTTTTCTTAACCAATTGCATCATTAAACTGGGATATGTCTGTAATTATATTGAGGTTTTGGCAGATTTCATTAGATTGACCCTGCTGTATAGAATTTTTTTCCGGATAGTTACTCGTTCTCTAAATGATATAGTAAAATCTAAATAACAGTGACAAGTTTTATGGCTACTGGCCCTAAAAGTCCCCCTTCTGCCTTGTCATGTGGGGGGCCACATATTCACCCTTCCGCTCATCCACCTGCTCACTCAACCCATCCAACACTAACCCTTCCTAGCCACCTGTGTGACCCACCAAGCACACCGATCTCAGCCATCCACCCTGCCTACCCACAAATGCCACCCACCAAGCTTATGTATCAATGCCACCCACCACACTCACCTACCCTCTCAACCCACCAACCCAACCACCCACACGGAGCGCCCTGGCCACGCAATCTTCTCAACCACTCTGGCAACCCACTGTGCCACCACACACCCTTGCAACCCACACATTCCGACGACCCATCTTGCCCACCAACCACGGTCACCCACTCTTGCCATCCATCACATCAACCCACCCAGCCTTTCCACCTTACCCACTTATCTCTCCCAGAATTCATTGTAACTGCATTGATGTCTTGTTTAATCTATGGATTGCGAGCCACAGCTCAGGTTGTGCTGGCCGTGCATTATCGCTGATTACTCCACCCCTGTGCATACTTATGCATGGCACTACACAAAGACGGAAAGAGAGAGATTTTTTTCTTTTCACCAGATGATGCCGTGGTTGTTTATCTTCAAGTTTATAATAAACAAAATTTAAAAAAATTCTCTTTTTCATTTTTTCACTACAGTACTCCCCTATATAAACTTACGCATGGCCCTACGCAAAAACGGAGAGAGAGAGAGAGAATTATTTTTCACCAGGATGATGCCTTGGATGTTTATCTTCAAGTTTATAATAAACAGAAACTAAAAGAAAAAAATTTTTTTCCTTCATTTTTTGCACACCACAGGGTGGGATAAAAAAAGGTTATTGTGCAGTCAGTGGGTTAAAACTGTGTGTGAGAAACATTGCATCTTTTTCCAGTAATATTCCTCGCGCTATGCATGTAACGTGTGTGACAGAGCATGTGGCTTACCAGAGTCTCTTACAAGATATCACAGGGCTACATTACTAAGTTACTGTACTAAGATTTTTTTTTTTTTTTTTTAAGTGCAAGAAAGAAGGAACTAGAAGCCAGGAGCCCACAAGATTGTTTCCTCCAAGGAAGAACAATAACAAGAAAACAGAGAGCTGAATTCAAGATCTGTTCATTCCATTTCGAGATGATTGGACACCCAGCGTTTGAAGGACTGGAGATCATAGGCAGTAGGAAATACAGACAGAGGGAGACGATTCCAGAGTTGATCTGTTGCATATATGAAGGACTGGGAGTAACAGTTAACTCTTGCAATAGAGAGTTGGACAGAAAAAGGATGAGGGTTTTTGCTAAACGAGTGTTACCCATTGTGGTGGTGAAGGGATGCAAGCAGACAGGTCAGATGAGCAGTGACCATTGAAGTAACAATAGGAAAGAGACAAAGATGCAACAGTGCGGCAAAGAGACAGAGGTTGAAGGGAGCCAGTAAAAAGAGGAGAGTAAATAAGATGAAAAGCCTTTTGATTTCACTTTGTTGAGAAGAGCTGTATGTGGGGAACCTCCACACACGTGAGAGTTGTACTCTACACAGGGGCGAATAAAACCTGTGTATTGTCAGGGGAAAATGAGATTTTTACTCTGGCGTGTCGCCAGATGTCA
>JAGKTI010016498.1:0-19391 GCA_018397915.1 Birgus latro
CACAAATAAGGAACAGAAAGCATGAAATAAATGACAAGGAACCAGGGATTGAGGAATTAGAAGTGAGTATAGAAAATATTTAGCAATTGA
Source organism: Birgus latro (assembly GCA_018397915.1). Classification (NCBI taxonomy): domain Eukaryota; kingdom Metazoa; phylum Arthropoda; class Malacostraca; order Decapoda; family Coenobitidae; genus Birgus; species Birgus latro. The sequence continues at coordinate 91 of JAGKTI010016498.1, forward strand.
CAGGGTTCTGTAACTCCCTACCATACATGAACGGCACCTATTTAAGACCCAATGCACACAAATAAGGGACACAAAGCTCGATCTGCAGCGCATGGTATTGCACAAGTAGACTGAAGGCTGATCACCCTCCCATTTTTGTGCCTATTGTTATGTGTAATAGATGCATTGACTGATTGCGTATGTAGAGTGGGGAAAAGGTGGATGAAAAGGGGGACTTTGGGCGAACGTCGAGAACCAAATACCATTTTTCACATAGTTTAGTTGTTTCTATGGCACAGGCGTGGTTTAGAACCAATTAGCCGGGCCTTAGGCGACTTAACTGTATTAACCCTTAGGTGCCGGGGCACGTCTGTTGACGTGTTGGTAGAGGGCTACTGTCCACGTCAATTGACGTTTTGATTTTTCGCAGGCATGTTTGAACTTCGTAGTGCACCATATGGACTCAGAGTATTGTCCCGGCATGGCTGTTGCGCGGGGTCACGCTGGTGGCGGGGGGTGGGGGTGGGGGGTTGGTGGGGGAGGAGTGGGAGGGAAGCCCAGCAGTGAGGATGGCTGTGGTGGAGGGTGGGGGGAGGCCGGCATAGGGAGAGTGTGGCCTTGGAACCAGCTGATACTGGTTTGGAGTAGGGGTTGGGGTTGGGAGGGGTGGGGTGGAGTGGGGTGATGGGAAGGGCTACAAGGGGGCCCTGAGGGGTGTGAGGGAGAGTGTATGGGTGCTTGAGTACTCTTGAACTGACCATAGGGAGTATCACACTGTCAAGAAGTACTAAAACCAGGGAAATAGTGTGTAAATAATTGTGAATACCTAAATAGACATATGTTTGATAAAAAATAAGTATGATGTAAAACATAAAATAAGGCAATCTTTATTAGTTACTCTCTTGTGTTTTTTTGCTATGTTAGTTGTAAGGTTGTGTTCATATGGCATTGTGAATTAGTGAGAGAAACAAAGACACACTCCAAAACTCATTTTGGCGCTAGATAATCCTCTCTACTCCCTCCACCACCACCGCAACCTTGAACACGTTCAGCCCAGCCACCGCGTATCACCTCCCTCACACCCCCCCCACCACCTCGACATCGCCAAGAGAGAGTAAGTATGTGCTTTTTATGTGTTTTTTGTAATTTGTGATTGATTTGTAATGAAAAAAATATATACAGTAATCCCTCTACTATTCGAACGCCCATTATTCGGATCCCTCACTATTCGGACATCGTGGGCTAGCTGTCCGCTTCCCAAAATGCCCCAAAATTAAAAAAAATCCGAAAAAAATCCAATTTTTTCCGACCGCGTCTGTATTTCCCACTCGCGCTGACTAGCTCCCTTCCCGCCAAATCGCCCTCCTACTATTTCTGTCTCAACTCCTGTGAACAGTGGACGGCTGTCCGATCTTTTGCGGTATTTTTGTTCTTGTTTAAATAATCAAAAGTCACAGTGCTAAGGATTAAGTGTAGTTAAACACTGGATTACTGGACATGCTTCAAGAGCAATTATGACCACTGTAAAAACCTTAGAGATGGGGGTAAACAACAATGCTGGACTGTAAGTAAACATTGTCAACTGCTAAATATTTTCCATAATCACTTCTAAATCCTCATTCTCTAGTTACATTTTATTTACTTCATGCTGTGTGTCCCATATTTAAGTGCACAGGCTGTGAAAGAGGTGATTTTCTCAGTGATTACCATGTCTCTTACTTACGTTCACTATCGAGTCAACTGGTTAACATTTTCGCCCCCCACACCTCTAAATCATAATTTTTCTGGCTACATTTTATTTACTTAATGCTTTGTGTCCCATATTTGAGTGCACAGGCTGTGAAAAGGTGATTTTCTCAGTAATAATCATGTCTCTTCCTTACGTTCATTATGTAGTCAGCTGGTGAACACCCCTGCCTTACTCACTTCAGAATCATCATTTTGGGGTTAAAATTTGATTAATTCATGCTCTGTGCCAATTACTTATGTGAATGGGGTCTTAATTAAGTGCTATGCATGTCCGGTAGGGAGTTAGGTAGGTGGTTTTCTGATTTAGGTTAGGTTAGGTTAGGGTCAAGAATGACCGGTGCTCTAGGTGAACAGTGAACACCTTTGCCATACCTAACTCTTTTCCTGGTAACAGTTTATTTATTTGATGCTTTGTATCCCATATTTTACTGCATAAGATATGAGAAATGATGATTTTCATAGTGATAGCCACGTCCGATACATACTTACACTAAGCTGCCAACTCGTGAACACCCCTGCCTTACTCACCTCAAATTCATCATTTTTGGGTTAAAATTCCATTAATTCATGCATTGTGCCAATTACTTATGTGAATGGGGTCTTAATTAAGTGCTGTGCATGTCCGGTAGGGAGTTAGGTAGGTGGTTTTCTGATTTAGGTTAGATTAGGTTAGGGTCAAGAATGACCGGTGCTGTAGGTGAACAGTGAACACCTTTGCCATACCTAACTCTTTTTCTGGTAACAGTTTATTTATTTGATGCTTTGTATCCCATATTTTAGTGCATAAGATATGAGAAATGATGATTTTCATAGTGATAGCCACGTCCGATACTTACTTACACAAAGCTGCCAACTCGTGAACACCCCTGCCTTACTCACCTCAAATTCATCATTTTGGGGTTAAAATTCGATTAATTCATGCTTTGTGCCAATTATTTATGTGAATGGGGTCTTGATTAAGTGCTATGCATGTCCGGTAGGGAGTTAGGTAGTGGTTTTCTGATTTAGGTTAGGTTAGGTTAGGGTCAAGAATGACCGGTGCTGTTGGTGAACAGTGAACACCTTTGCCATACCTAACTCTTTTTCTGGTAACAATTTATTTATTTGATGCTTTGTATCCCATATTTTAGTGCATAAGATGTGAGAAATGATGATTTTCATAGTGCTTGCCACGTCCGATACTTATTTACGCTTAGCTGCCAACTCATGAACATCTATGCCTTACTTACCTCAAAATCATCATTTTTGGGTTAAAATTCAATGAATTCATGCTTGGTGTCCATTATTTAATGCATATGGTGTGAGAAAGGGTGATTTTCATAGTGATTTCCATGTCTGATACTTACTTACACTTGCTGGCAAGCTGTGAGCATCTATGCCTTACTCACCTCTTAATCATCATTTTTTAGTTAAAATTCAATTAATTCATGCTTTGTGTGCATTATTTATGTGAAAGGGGACTTAAATAAATGCTGTGCATGTCCGGTAGGGAGGTAGGAAGGTGGTTTTCTGATTTAGGTTAGGTTAGGTTAGGGTCATGAATGACCAGTGCTGGAGCTTCAGGCCCAATATTTGGACAAGACCAGTGTCCGGACATGCCTTTGGCTCTATTACGTCGAGTAGTGGAGGAATTACTGTATTTTGGGGAAAATTGATTATCATGAAAATAACCCGGTTCTGGGAGTGGATAGGTCTACCCGGCCCGGTGCCTAAAGGTTCAAGTTTGAAGACAAGCAATTTTCAGGGAATTGCCTATACTGAGAGGACGATTGCGATAAATATCGCCCAGTGTCAAGGGGTTAATACTCTGGAGCCAAATTATAAGTAGGGATTATATTGTGGTGCAGCTAATGTAGAAAGTGGCCTAGTATTTAGGTGTATTTCAGCATGCCCTCTTTCTTATAAAATTGGTGAATTTGTTTTTGATAAAATTGAACATTATTATTTATGCCCTCAAACTGCAGGAGGGTCTAATGCTGCAGTTAAGGATACTCAATAAGTTTGTGCTTGGATTGCTTTATTGCTCCAAATTTCTTTTACAGTATCTTTCATTTATTTGCAACCAGTATTCTTGGTAGTCTGTTGGTGCATGCATAGTGTCTCTCATTTCATTCATTGTTATCTTACTGTGATGACTGATTGTTACTTTTACCACTTACAGGTGTGGTGTGTGCAGTATTAGGGAAGGAGGGTGAGGGCAGTAAGTTTTACGTGGAGGAGATGTGTTTTGCAGGCCTACCTGATCCTGTGAGGAGGGAGATTGTAGAAGATAGGTAAATATTTTGTTTGGAATGATATTAAAAGGTAGCTTCATATTGCACAGATGTTGAAGGAGTTTGTTGGACAGCAAATGTTCCAGGAGCAAGTTGATCCTTCTACAGGAAATGTCATTCATTTATGAAGAAATATCCAATCAGTGTGAGTTAATATATAATGATCCCTTTCAGAAGCTGATGTCTGCCATGGTCATGGTATAGTAATTCTGTGTGTGTGTATGTATGTCTTTGTGTCTGTGTCTGTGTGTGGATGCACACATGTATTCATGCATGCTTTAGCTAAATAGTAAGCTGGGGTCAGATGTCATGAGGAGCTTAACTGTAGTACTCACCTCTGTAGGTAGGCCATTCAGCCTGTAGCAGGTTATTAACTTACTGTCCTGGAATATAAGGCCACTGCCTCAGCCTGGTTACCAGTTACATCTCAAAGGCATTGACTCAACTATGCTAGTACTTACACTGTATGGGTACTGTTGTTAACTCAGAGACAAAACAGTGTATCTTTGTAGGCAGTCTGCTGCTACATTATGATCAAGTTGCACAATGACCAGGGTCATTCCATCATGAGGAACATTACATTTGGAAACAAGGTATTGAACTACTCTTAGTTATATTTGCAAAAGTATGCAATATAATCTATCTACCTATCTATTGCCAGATTCCTTAATCCCGTAAGGGTTGGCCACAAACAAATCGCCTCAGTGTCGCCCGGTTTACCGCTATTTCACTGCCCTGCTCCCAGCCCACTCTCCCCCCCTCTCCCCATATACCTCTCCGCTCCATCCTTCCAGGTCATCCTTGGCCTTCCCTTCCACCTCACTCACATGCATTCTTCTTGTCAGTCTCTCTCTCTCCATCCTCTCCACATGGCCAAACCACCTCAGTGCATTTCTCCTAATGCTTTTTATCACATCCTCATTCACACCACAATGCTTCTTCAGTTCCTCATTTGTCAGTCTCTCTCTCTTTCCATGTAACTCCATCTGCTACTTTTAAATGACTCATTCTTACTGCTCTCACTTTTGACTTGTGTCCTTCCAACAAGGTCCAAGCTTCACTTCCACACGTTAGAGTTGGTATCACAATACTGTCATGCAGCAGCTTTTTTATATCCTTGCTCACTTCCCTGTTTCTTCACTGCTCTCAAAGAACCAGCAACCTTTCTTCCATGTTGTACCCTTTCAAACACTTTGCGTTCCAAACTTCCATCCTTACTCATTACACTACCCAAGTACTTACATGCACTCACATTTTCCATTTCCTCATCATCCAACCATACTGTACAGTCTGTGACTTCTCTCAAAGACCATACCTTTATTTTTCCTACATTCTCCTTTAGATTCCGTCTCTTACACTTCCAGACTCATTCACCAGCCCTTGCAGTTCCTCTTCGTCATTGCACAACAATACAGCATCATCTGCAAACAACAGTACAGGAGTTCCAAGACATTGCCCTCTATCATTAAAACTGCTTCAACATCTACTCCCTACCTTGTATCTCTTCTACAACCCCATCTATGTACAGATTGAACAACCATGGAGACATGACACATCCCTGTTTCAGTCCAACATTCAAATAGAAAAATTCACCCAATTCACTATCTACACGATTGCAAGCTTAGCACCCTCATATATACTTTTCACGGCAGTCAACAACTTCCCTTTTATTCAATATATTCTTAATATATTCCACATTCTATGTCTATCCACCTTGTCATATGCTTTCTCCAAATCTATGAAGGCTGCATACAATTTCTTTCCCTTCTCTAGAAACTTTTCCACTAAAGACCTAAGAATGATTATCTGATCTGCCTAACCTCTTCCGTTCCTAAAACCTCCCTGTTCTTCAACTAATTCCTCTGCTATTTCCATAACTCTGTCAGTAAGTACAGTATCCTACCATTTACTTTTCCCATTACACTAAGAAGACAAATGCCCCTGTGAGTACCACACACTTCCTTTGTACAGGGGAATAATTGTACCTGATTTCCAATCTTCTGGGACTCTACCTTCCTCCCAGGCCAACCTGCACACCTTCCATATCCATTCTACTACTGTCTGACCCTCAATCTTCAGCATTTCACCTGCTCATTCTGTCAATTCCTGGAGCTTTCCCCATTTTGACTTTCTTCATTGCTTCCACTACTTCCATTCTACTGATTTCTTCCTCTCTTCTTACCTCTTTCTTCCTCCCAGCCATTCCCCAGCCACTTTAACTCACATCACTTTCATTTCCTGTGTTTAACAGTTCTTGGAAGTGTTCTCTCCATCTGCTCACGTTTTCTTCCTTCCACTAGGAATCTACCATTTCTATCTCTCACTCCCCGATTAACTTCTTTGTCATCCTGTACCTCGTTCCAGAACATTTTCTTATATTCTCTCCACTTTACACTCAACTTCCTCATCCACTCTCTTCTTACTCTCTCCTGCTAATCTTTTCACTTCTCTCTTCCTCTCTACATGTAACTCTCTTCCATCTCTCAACTTCCTCCATGCCCCTGCTTCCCGCCCACTAGCTATATGCTTTCATCTTTTGCACCACAGCTTGTCTCAACTCTTCATTCCAACATGCTGTTCATTGGTTTTTGCAGCCAATATTTCCAACACTTCACACCACAGTCAGGTTGTTTATATGTGTTAATTTGGATGTTATATAGATTTTCAAAAGTTGCTTGAGGAGCGTTACTGTGATGCTGCCCCATCTTGTAGTTTGCCTAAGTAATTTCAATATGTCTGTGATTTGACTGGTTCAGTCAGTGAGTGCTTCATATCAGTATTATGTCAATAGAGAAGAATCCTAAATATACCCAGCAAATTTGATCATCATCATCATGTGGACCTCCTTTCCCACCCTAGGACAGGGTGAGGAGTAGCAGTGTCCAGACAGCCCAAATTTTCCCAATCCAATGGCCACACTTGCTTCACGACCATCATAAAAACTCTTGCCGGGACCTAGCAGCTTACCATCTACACCGTACATGCACACAACTTTCCACAATCCTTCTCTGTCCACTTTGCCATATGCTTTTTCCAGATCCATGAATGCCATAAACACCTTATGGTCCTTCTCACAAGCCTTCTCTGCTATCTGTCTCACTGCAGATATTTGATCCACACATCCTCTGCCACTACTAAAACCACCCTGTTCATTACTCACTAGGACTTCTGATATCTCTCTTACTTTGTCTATAATAATTCTTCCAAATACCTTCCCTACCACACGCAATAAACTTATGCCACGATAATTCTTGCACTCATTTCGCTTACCTTTATTTTTGTACAGGGGTACAGTCACAGCATTTTTCCACTTTGCTGGAACAGTTGTTTCACTCATCCATTCCTTCTTACATATCTTCAACAAGCACTTCATTCCACTCTCTCCACTACACTTAATCATCCCTGCATACACCTCATCAGTTCCAGCTGCATTCCCATTTTTTCAGCTGCTTCACAGCACTCTTCACCTGCGCGAGTGTCACGTCTCCTGGCATTGCATTCCTTCTCTGCACATCCCCAAAACCAATCAGGTTTACAGCCGCTCTGCTCTCTCCATTCCCATTCATCAGGCTTTCAAAATTTTCTTTCCATCTGGTCCTTACTTCACCCCCATGGGTTAACAGTCTACCACCCACATCCTTCACAGCATCACATTTCTTTCTGCTTTCCATTCAACATTTCTGCACCTCTTTCCAGAATAACTTCCTATTTTCAGAGTAATTTGTATTCATTTTTCTTCCTAGATCATCATTTACCTCCTCCTTTTTCCTCTTCACTAAACTTTTCACATGCTTCTTCAGTCTATATATCTATTGCCAGACACCTCAATCCCACACGGGGTGGCCACAAACAAATCGCCTCCATGTCGCTTTCTCCCCCGCCATTTCACTACCCCGCTCCCAACTCACACACCCCTCTCTCATATACCTCTCCACTCCATCCTTCCATCTCATCCTCGGCCTCCCCCCTCCTCTCGCCCCTTCCTTCTCACTCACATACACTCTCCTCATCAGTCTTTCACTCTCCATCCTCTCCACATACCCAAACCACCTTAACGTGTTTCTCCTAATGCTTCCTATCACGTCCACAACCACACCACAACGCTCCTTCACTTCCTCACTTGTTAGTCTGTCTCTCCATGTGACTCCACATGCACCTCTCAAATAACTCATTTACACTGCTCTCACTCTTGACTTCTGTCCTTCCAACAGGGTCCAAGCTTCACTTCCATATGTCAGAGTTGGTATCACAATACTGTCATGTAACAACTTTTTCACTTCCATGCTCACCTCCCTGTTTCTTATCACTGCTTTCAACGAACCAGCAACCTTCCCTCCCTGCTGCACCCTTTCGAGCACTTCTTCCTCCAGACTTCCATCCTTACTCATCACACTGCCCAAGTACTTAAATTCACTCACATTCTCCATATCCTTCCCATCCAATCTCTCTGTACATTCACTGGCTTCACTTCTATCGAAGACCATCACTTTACTCTTCGCTACATTCACCTTTAGATTCCGTTTCTTACACACTCTCCCAAACTCATCTACCAAGCCTTGCAGCACCCCTTTGTCTTTGCTCAACAACACAGTATCATCTGCAAACAACAGTACAGGGAGTTTTCAAACACTGCTCTCTCTCTCACTAGGGCCGCTCCAACATCCACTGCCCGACCTTGTATCTCTTTTATAACCTCATCCATGTACAGATTGAACAACCATGGAGACATGACACATCCTTGTTTCAATCCAACCTTCAAATGGAAAGATTCACTCAGTTTGCCATCCACACGCACTGCAGCCTTAGCACCCTCATACCTACTCTTCACTGCCTTCAACAACTTCCCATCCACTCCATATATTCTTAATACCTTCCACAATCCTTGTCTGTCCACCCTGTCATATGCTTTCTCCAGATCCATGAAGGCTGCATACAACTTCTTTCCCTTCTCTAGAAACTTTTCCACTCAGGATCTAAGAATGAATTTCTGGTCTACACAACCTCTTCCCTTCCTAAAACCTCCTTGTTCTTCTCCAACTAATTCCTCTGTTATTTCCCTAACTCTGTCAATAAGTATCCTACCATATACTTTTCCTATTACACTGAGAACGCAAATGCCCCTATGGTTACCACACACTGCTTTTTCCCCTCTTCCTTTGTACAGAGGAATAATTATACCTGACTTCCAATCCTCCGGGACTCTACCCTCCTTCCAAGCCAATCTGCACACCTTCCACATCCATTCTATTACTGTCTCTCAATATACTTTTGCTCTCAATATTTTCAGTTCTTATTTCAGTTGAACCCCTATCCTATAACCACTCCAGCCACTTCTTCGTCTTTTCCTCCACTGCTTTCTTAACCTCATCCTCCTACCATACCATACCTTTCTTCTTTGTTGTTACTCTTACCACACCACACATCGCTTAACATTTCTAAATAAACAATCCCTGTATGCCTTCCACAGGCTCTCCAGATCTATTTCATTGCACTTCAATGATTCAAACTCCTCCCCTACTTTGGTCCTGTAATCATCTGCCATTTCTTTGATCCTCAGCTTCTCAACATTCACTCTTTTTCCCTGACTGCTCCTTTCTATCCTGATCCACCTCACTCCTCTCAGCTTGATCTTGCATACTATAAGCATATGATCTGACAGACCACTTTTTTTTTTTTTTTTTTTTTTTTTTTTTATGTAAGGAAGAAGGAACCAAGGGCCATGGGCCGCATACTGTTCCTTCAAAGAAAAAGAAAAACAATACAAAAGAGAGCCAAATTCAAGATCCATTCATTTCGAGATGCCTGGACACACTGCGTTTGAAAAGATTGGAGATCATAGGAAGCAGGGAATACAGACAGAGGAAGACAGTTCCAGAGTTGACCAGTTGCATAAATGAAGGACTGGGAGTAACGGTTAACTCTTGCATTAGAGAGTTGGACAGAAAAGGGGTGAGAGTTTGTTGCTAGACGGGTACTACGTGCCCGTCGTAGAGGTGGAGGGATGCAGGCAGAAAGTTCAGAGGAACAGTGACCATTGAAGTAGTGATAGAAGAGAGATAAAGAAGCAACAGTGCGCAGAAGAGACAAAGGTTGAAGGGAATCAGTAAGAGGAGGAGAGTTAATGAGACGAAAAGCCTTTGACTCCACCCTATTGAGAAGAACCGCATGTGGGGAGCCTCCCCACACATGAGAGTTGTACTCCATACACGGGCGAATAAAACCCGTGTACAAGGTCAACATCTGTGCAGGGGTAAAGAAAGCTTGGAATCGGCTTAGCACACGTAATCTCTTAGAAGCAGATTTCACAAGAGATGTAATATGTCCTTTCCAAGACAAATCCCGAGAGAATGAAACCCATAGCATGTTCAAGGATGATGCAGGACTGAGCTGGACATTATTAATCATTACTGGGTAATCCTGAGGAAGATTTTGTCGGGTTGATAAGTGTAAGAACTGAGTTTTAGATGCATTAAAAATAGCAAGATTATTTTTACCCCAATCAGAGATATGAGCCAAGTCAGACATTAGGTGTGCCATAGCCTCATCCCTTGTTTGCTGAAGTAACTGCTGAGATGGACGTTGCGGAAATTGAATGGAAAGGTGAAGGGTGGAATCATCAGCATATGAGTGGATAGGGTTAGATGTACAGCTTAGAAGGTCATTGATGAATAAAAGAAAGAGAGTTGGGGATAGGACAGAGCCCTGAGGAACACCACTGTTGATAGGTCTAGGAGAAGAACGATGGCCGTTTACAACAGCAGCTATAGAACGACCAGAAAGGAAGCTAGAGATGAAGGCACAGATAGAAGGATAGAAACCGTAAGAGGGCAGTTTGGAAATCAAAGATTTATGCCAGACTCGATCGAAAGCCTTTGAGATGTCAAGTGCAATGGCAAAGCTTTCGCCAAAGTCCCGAAAGGAGGATGACCAGGAGTCTGAAAGGTAGGTGAGAAGATCGCCAGTGGAGCGTCCCTGACGTAACCCATACTGACAATCAGAAAGAAGGTTGTGACAGGAAAGATTCTTTAAAATGTTTCTGTTAAGAACTGATTCGAAAACTTTTGATACACAGGATGTTAAAGCAATTGGACGATAGTGAGAGGGTTGGGAATGGTCACCCTTCTTTGGGACTGGCTGAATGAGAGCAAATTTCCAGCAAGAAGGAAAGGTACAAGTTGAGAGACAAAGACGAAAGAGTTTACCTAGGCAGGGTGTAAGCACAGAAGCACAGTTTTTGAGGACAACAGGAGGGACTCCATCAGGCCCATATGCCTTGTTAATATTGAGGCCAGTGATGGCAGAAAATACATCAGCTGAAGAAATTTTAATGCCAGTCATGAGGAAGTCTGAGGGGGGAAGTGATGGAGGAACAGCACCGGAATCGTCTAAGGTAGAATTGGAGGAGAAAGGCTGAGCAAAGAGATCTGCTTTATCAGTAGAAGAAATAGATACAGAGCCATCAGAGTAGAAAAGAGGAGGGAAGGATGATGAGGTAAAGTTGTTAGAAAGGTTTTTGGCAAGGTGCCAAAAGGAGCGAGAAGAATTCGAGTTGGAGAGTTGGGAACATTTAGCACGGATGAAATTATTTTTAGCAGAGCGAAGAACAGACTTAGCATGATTCCGGACAGAAATATAAAAAAGATGTGATTCAGGGGTGGGTTGGCTCTGGTACCTTTTAAAGGCCCTTTCTTTGTTGCGGACAGCATTAGAACAAGCGTGATTAAACCAAGGCTTTCTTGCATTAGACAGAGGATATGAAAAAGGAATGTATGCTTCCATGCCCGAGAGAATAACCTCCGTAATGCGCAGGGCACACTCAGACGGCTCCTGGCCATGGAAGCAATAATCATTCCAAGGAAAATCAAATAAGTACTGCCTGAGGGCCTCCCAATCTGCAGCTCCAAAGTGCCACAGGTTGCATTTCTTTGGAGGGTCCACAGGCTGTACTGGAGCAATAGTACAGGTTAAGGTAATAAGGTTATGATCGGAGGAGCCCAACGGAGAGAAAAGATTAACAGTGTAAGCAGAAGGATTAGTTGTTAGAAAAGGTCAAGTATGTTGGAACTCTCTCCAAGGCGGTCAGGGATACGGGTAGGGTGCTGTGCAAGCTGCTCTAGGTCATTAAGGATAGAAAAGATGTAGGCTTGTTCATCAGGTGGATCAGTGAAAGGAGAGGAGAGCCAAAGGTGGTGGTGAACATTGAAATCTCCTAGAATGGAGATTTCAGAGAAAGGAGAAATGAATAGAATGTGTTCCATCGTAGAAGTAAGATAGTCAAAGAATTTTTGATAGTCGGTAGAATTAGGAGATAAGTAAACAGCACAGATAGATTTAGTCAGAGAATGACAGGAGAGCCGAAGCCAGAGAGTAGAGAATTCAGAAGAATCAAGTTCAGGAACATGAGAGCAAGATAGATCGTTGCGTACATATACTCAACAGCCACCTCTGGCTTTGAAATGAGAATAGAGAAAGTAGGAGGATACAGAAAAAGGTTTGCTGTCAGTTGTCTCAGACAGCTGAGTCTCAGAAAGAAAGAGAAGGTGAGGTTTAGAGGAAAAGAGGTGGTGCTCAACAGAGCGAAAGTTAGAGGAAAGGCTGCGAATGTTACAGAAATGAAGAAGGAGTGAGTCAGACAGTGGTTGCAGGCAGCTCTGAGAGTCGTCACCGGGAGAGGGGCGGATGGTGGGGGCATTTATGGTCCCCCCCCCCCTGGGGACTCCGAGGCACGATTTTCAGTAGCCATTTTTCAGAATTTTTTGAAAAGGAAGTGTAGTGTGTAGCGTGTATGTACTTTGGTGTTGACAGTTAGAGAAATTTGTATTGGAGAGCATGCTGGACTACTCTCTGTGTTACTGAGACACTGAAAAAGTTCAGCAAAGGGGGATGGTCAGGAACAAGTCCTGAGGGCTGATGAAACGGGAGCTCCAGCTCTCCCTGTCATCAGCTTTCCATCCTCCTTGGGAGTACTGCCTTGCTCGACTGGTGCTACAGTCTCCTCAGGAGTGAGACAGAGAAAGACAGGTTTTGGAATGAGCTGAATGAAGCAGTGGGAGAAATGCCCAGAAGCTATAATGTGATCGTAACGGGTGATATGAATGGAGGAGTAGGCACTGGTCCTGCCCTCATATCAGCAACCATTCCCAGCATTGACCTCTTTACAAGCACATAATCAATCAGGCTTCTTTCAACATGACCCCGTTCCTTCTATACCAGGCATATTCACTGTATGTGCATCTTTGTGTTTGAAATACAAGTTACAGGTGCACAGCCTCCTCTCCTGACACATATCCTTCAGTTGCTTCCCATTATCATTTTCTCCTGGTACTCCATTACAACCCATTATGTTATCCTCAGGACCAGTGCCTACTCTTCCATTCATATCACCCGTTACGATCACATTATAGCTTCTGGGCATTTCTCCCACTGCTTCGTCCAGCTCATTCCAAAACCTGTCTTTCTCTGTCTCACTCCTGTCCTCACACGATGCATACGCTGCAGTTACAGTCACTTTCATCTTCTCCAGACTTGAACTTGACATACGTACACCTCGAGGTGACACATCTGTAGTCTTTCATTCCACTCTGCCACACCTCATTCATCAACAAAGCAACTCCTTCCTTGCATCTTCCTCACTCATTCATGCCCTGATCTTACACATTTCACACCCTCCCACTCCTCCACTTCACACCCTTTCATCTTCGTTTCACACAGTGTTATCACAGCAACTATTGCACTCTTGAACACATTCACCACTTCCACCCTCTTGCTCTCCTCATTCACACCTCTCACATTCCACATGGCCATGCGAATCTGCCCATTTGGTTGGGTCCCTGGGCAGGTATTGAACCCTCGGAGGGTCTCTGAAACAACTTAAATGATTAAGTGCTTTTGGATAGGGAATTTTGGGGGACACTTAAGCCTCACAAAAACTCTGGTTCTATGATTACCACCCAGCATAGTAAATGGTTTCCTGGGTACAGGAAACCATTTGGCTAGTCAATAAGTGTAGAGATCATAAGGCATCTCTATATTGAGTGAGTGGATGATGGGCACCCCTATTCACCGCAATTTGATTATTCCTAAGAATTGTTGTGCTGTTAAGGAAAATACAACCATCAGACTCGTTTCATTTCGTTTTTGAGGCTGCAACATGCTTGCATGCATCGGCCTTTTTGGATTGGAGCGTGTAGCATTTTATGACCGGATGCCCTTCCTGATGTCTACCAATGACCCTTGGGTGGATTCGATCCTCCGACCCTACGGCCAGAGCGGAGCGCTCTAACCCACTGAGCCACGGCTGCTACGTTACCAGAAAAGTGAGAAATGTTACTTGTGTGATTTTATTGAAATATTTTATTGAAATATGATTATACGATCAACTCTTTATATGGTTACAGTAAGTGTATCAAAAACATAAAACATGTATTGATGTGAAATTTACATAACAAACTAACCAGAAAGTGGTTGGTAGAGGCGATCACCATCCACTCACTCGATGTAGTGCTGGTCTTGGGTGCCTGCCCTTTCCTCTCTTCCTTCTTTCCATCCCTCCTTCTATGTCTTTCTTTCCTTCATTCTTTCCTTCTCCTATTTGTTTACGGATGGCTCTGAAATGTGTGACGAGCCAAATGGTTTCCTGTACATCAGGAAACCATTTACTGTACTACGCTGGGTGGTAACCACATAACTAAATTATGGCGCCTGGTAATTTAGTGGGCAAGTAAGACGCTTCAGTCGGATTGAGCCGGTGCAGGTTTATATCCAAGGGGTGGTTGGGGTTTATTGCTCACATAATGCCACTCACGGGGGAGTGAGACTGGTCACTCTCATCTTAAGTGTCAGGACCAACTTGCCTAGCCCTGGGCTTCTGTGCCTCTCATTTTTTTTTAATTTTTTTTAATTTTTTTTATGTGTCCGACTCTGGGCATAGGCTTCACAGCCTGCTATCAAGGCCCAGTCGTCCTCCTACAATCTACATGTCACCACTTTGGCGCTTAACACACACCGTCCATATTGAATACATGCTAGGGCTGGTGTATTGGTATTAGCAGGGTCATTTTCACGACATGTCGGCGGGACTCCTGGTAGATCAGTAAAGCCTGATTTAATGAAATTCAAATTCTTAAACTGTTCCCTGCACCAGCGAGGATTCGAACCTGGGTCCCTCGGGACTGCAAGCCAACTCTCTACCGATCGAGCTACAATACTAGATTAGATGATGAAAGAATGAATGAACTAATCAGAAGACAAATCTTGTTTCAGTGGCATCAACATATTCAAGTGACATCAACATAGACCAGTTGATCGACGAGGAATGTAACCCCTTTGAATGTTTGTACCATTCTTGATACTTGAGAAATTGTCAGTGCCTGCACAACCATGTCTTCTGCCATCGCATCTCAGGGTTGTCAGGGAAATGAGACTGAGCATGACCCACTCTGTTGATGCATCCCTCTTTTTGAGGTAGTTAACTTTGATCATGCCCTTTTTCAGGCACTGACTCGACGACTACGATTCATAATGTTTAGACAGCTTCTTGGTTGTATAATGAAGTAGTACAGTCATGAACATTAATAAGGGGACAGAGTAGTCTGCCACCAGAGGGGAGGTTAACCACATACGACCAACCCCGAACTCCCCCTCTTTACCCCTACCTAACCACCTATTTGTTAGGTGAGTGGATCGGAGATCTGAAGCTTTGCTCTCTCTCACATCTTGCTGCATGTAATATTACCATAACTTATTCTACTATTGGGTGTATTATTACCCCTATACATCCACCTTCAGTTCAGTGAGAAGTACAGGCAATACTTATTTACGATAGCCCTAGATACGATGCCTCGGAATAGTGATGGGGGTAGAAATACCACCCTACCCTGCCTATCATAGGCCTACCCCCAGTTTTGCATTGGGTTTTGATTTTTTAAACCTGATTTTGATGGTATTTTAGACTTAGATTTTGTGTTTAGGTTGATTTATAAACAGATTTTAGACCTAGGTTAATGTGTTTTAGTCATAGGTAGAGTGAACACTGTCATTTGGGGTACGGGTTCTCACCCATCAGACGAGGTACAAAACAGTGTGGACAACTAGGCGACTCAACGAAGAATATTTTGTGTTTAACCTTTGAACTGTCATCTAACCTATCATGGAATACATAATAATATTTTTAAATAAATATTATATCACCGCAGTGGCTGAGTGGTTAGCATTGCTGACTGTGAAGCTGCTGGCCCGTTAGCACCAGGGTTTGAATCCTGGTGCAGGCAGCTGGGGTCACTTGACTCAGGTGTTCATTCACCCTTTGTGGGTTGGTAGGTAAAATGAGTACCTAGGGTAACACCTAGGGGAGGTGACTGTGGTGACCTGGATGATGCAGTGGCCTTGTGTCCCAGGTAGTTGGGTGATTGGCCCACCACAGGCTCAAGGCCTATGTAAAGGAGATAAGCACCGCACTAAGCGCCTCAATGGCGTATGCTCCACCTCTATTAATAATTATGAAAGCCTTAGAGAGTAAATATTTCATGTGTTGATGAAAACTGTGACAGTGATAAATCATGTGGTTACAGTCAGTCTGTTCAAGGAAAAAAATGCTTTAAGAATACAAAGGAATTTCTAAATAAATGTTGGAAAGTAAGACAGAAGAAAGTAAAGGAGCTTAGCAACCAGAACAACTAAAACGACATAAAGAGGTGCTTTTGAACAGGCTGTCCCAATCGCATCATCAATCGATAAATCACGTGTTTACATTCGCATTGTTCAAGGGAAAGCGCTTTGAAAATACAAAGGAATTATAAACAGATGTTGGAAAATAAGAGAGAAGAAAATAAAGGAACTAAACAACCAGAGCAATAACTAAAATGACATAAAGAGGGGCCTTTGAACAAGCTATCCTGATTGCATCATTGACCGAGAAATCATTTGTTTACATTTAGGCTGGTCAAGGGCAGATGCTTTGAAAATACAAAGGAATTTCTAAATTAATGTTGGAAAATAAGAGAGAAGAAAATAAAGGAGCTCAGCTACCAGAACACTAACAAAAACAACATAAAGAGGGGCCATTGAAAAGGCTATCCTGATCGCATCATCGATTGCATTTCTTGTCGAGAATTCCCCATCAAAACATCAGCGATTCTCCGTCACAACAGTTCTCACCTTGGACGATTATGCGTCATTCATACGTTACTATTCTGCATAACAAATGTTTATTTAATTGTCCTGGGACCATCTGATGTTGGGATTGTATACAATGCTGCTGCCTCTTCTCTACTGAGTTTAAATACGGGGCAGAGATTGCATTCTTCAGTGACCTTGACTGGGTACAAGCGATACAGGCACTGGTTTTAGACTTAGGTTTGCATTAGGCCATTTAGATTGGCTTTAAACTATTTTTTTTTTTTTTTGACTCATTTGGGTGGGTTTAGGACTTGGTTGGGGGGGGAAAGCCAAGGCTTAAAATGCACCCTTGTACTTTACATGTTAAATCTACCCTGAGATACAATACCTCACCTAGTGATGGGTTTTTCTTAACCAATTGCATCATTAAACTGGGATATGTCTGTAATTATATTGAGGTTTTGGCAGATTTCATTAGATTGACCCTGCTGTATAGAATTTTTTTCCGGATAGTTACTCGTTCTCTAAATGATATAGTAAAATCTAAATAACAGTGACAAGTTTTATGGCTACTGGCCCTAAAAGTCCCCCTTCTGCCTTGTCATGTGGGGGGCCACATATTCACCCTTCCGCTCATCCACCTGCTCACTCAACCCATCCAACACTAACCCTTCCTAGCCACCTGTGTGACCCACCAAGCACACCGATCTCAGCCATCCACCCTGCCTACCCACAAATGCCACCCACCAAGCTTATGTATCAATGCCACCCACCACACTCACCTACCCTCTCAACCCACCAACCCAACCACCCACACGGAGCGCCCTGGCCACGCAATCTTCTCAACCACTCTGGCAACCCACTGTGCCACCACACACCCTTGCAACCCACACATTCCGACGACCCATCTTGCCCACCAACCACGGTCACCCACTCTTGCCATCCATCACATCAACCCACCCAGCCTTTCCACCTTACCCACTTATCTCTCCCAGAATTCATTGTAACTGCATTGATGTCTTGTTTAATCTATGGATTGCGAGCCACAGCTCAGGTTGTGCTGGCCGTGCATTATCGCTGATTACTCCACCCCTGTGCATACTTATGCATGGCACTACACAAAGACGGAAAGAGAGAGATTTTTTTCTTTTCACCAGATGATGCCGTGGTTGTTTATCTTCAAGTTTATAATAAACAAAATTTAAAAAAATTCTCTTTTTCATTTTTTCACTACAGTACTCCCCTATATAAACTTACGCATGGCCCTACGCAAAAACGGAGAGAGAGAGAGAGAATTATTTTTCACCAGGATGATGCCTTGGATGTTTATCTTCAAGTTTATAATAAACAGAAACTAAAAGAAAAAAATTTTTTTCCTTCATTTTTTGCACACCACAGGGTGGGATAAAAAAAGGTTATTGTGCAGTCAGTGGGTTAAAACTGTGTGTGAGAAACATTGCATCTTTTTCCAGTAATATTCCTCGCGCTATGCATGTAACGTGTGTGACAGAGCATGTGGCTTACCAGAGTCTCTTACAAGATATCACAGGGCTACATTACTAAGTTACTGTACTAAGATTTTTTTTTTTTTTTTTTAAGTGCAAGAAAGAAGGAACTAGAAGCCAGGAGCCCACAAGATTGTTTCCTCCAAGGAAGAACAATAACAAGAAAACAGAGAGCTGAATTCAAGATCTGTTCATTCCATTTCGAGATGATTGGACACCCAGCGTTTGAAGGACTGGAGATCATAGGCAGTAGGAAATACAGACAGAGGGAGACGATTCCAGAGTTGATCTGTTGCATATATGAAGGACTGGGAGTAACAGTTAACTCTTGCAATAGAGAGTTGGACAGAAAAAGGATGAAGGTTTTTGCTAAACGAGTGTTACCCATTGTGGTGGTGAAGGGATGCAAGCAGACAGGTCAGATGAGCAGTGACCATTGAAGTAACAATAGGAAAGAGACAAAGATGCAACAGTGCGGCAAAGAGACAGAGGTTGAAGGGAGCCAGTAAAAAGAGGAGAGTAAATAAGATGAAAAGCCTTTTGATTTCACTTTGTTGAGAAGAGCTGTATGTGGGGAACCTCCACACACGTGAGAGTTGTACTCTACACAGGGGCGAATAAAACCTGTGTATTGTCAGGGGAAAATGAGATTTTTACTCTGGCGTGTCGCCAGATGTCA
>JAGKTI010016499.1:0-10412 GCA_018397915.1 Birgus latro
ACACACACACACACACACACACACACACACACACACACGTGTTTACACATACATATACACATTCATATACACATACCCTTAGTATGCTGGAGGTACACAAGGCAACATAATAACTCAACCCCAACACAAGCAACAACATATAGCAAACACAGTACTACTATGCTGTCAGTGTTTTCTGTTTACATTATGTGCTGTCTTGACGAAACCTCTTTGTTTATTAATTACGTTGTAGAAAAATAAAAGAAAGGGTAAGAGGAATGTCCTGTACTTCAAGGAGAGGGAGAGGACAGGGCGGTGGGTAGGGATGGTGGTATTTGAGAGAGAGGAAAGGAGAAGGGAGAGTGAGTTGGTCGGTGAGAGAGGGCGTGATGCTTGGTGGTGTGGCGGGTTAGGTGGGGTATAGGGGATGGGGATGGGAAGATTGCACTTGGAAGGTAGGGAAGGTTGGAAGTTCAGCTTAAGTCTAGTATGGATGTCGGGAAGGAAGTGGGGTATATGGAGGTAAGGGGTGGGGGGAAGAAAGAGTGAAGTGAGGTGATAAGGTGTAATTCGCAGAAAGGAAAAGCATTGTGTGTGGCGGTGTGAGATGCATCTTGGGAGGGATGGGAAACGTAGGAGGTTGGGCTGAAGGGAAATGAGCTTGGCTAGGAGGACAGCAGAGCGCTCTGGAGGACAGGGAAGACGGGCGGGGAGGAATGGGGGATGTGAGAAGGGGAGAGGCTGCACTGGGAGAAAAGCAAAGACAATGCTAAAAAAGTTGAGGGAGAGGACATGTAAGCGGTGTGTCAGGATGGGAAGACCTGTGGCAGAGAGTGAGGGAATACTGTATGTGTGGGGAGGTGTGAAAGGAAGGGAAAAATTACAGCGGAGAGAGGAGGGAACAGGAAAAAGGGAGGGATAGAGAGAGAGAGAAAAAAATGAGAAAACATCTGGGAGACGAGACAGTGGTGGTGGAGGGGGGGGGATTGCCTTTAGTGGTGAGATAGAGGGAAGAGTGATGATGCTTGGAGAGGTGTGGCAAGGAGGAAGGAGAGAGGCGAGGGAGGGTATATAAAGAGGATACACAAAGAGGCAAGGAGAAGGGTGAGGGGCACAAAGGAGGGAGATGCGCTGGGCTTGAAACAGTGAGGGGAGAGAGATTGTGAAGTGGTGAGATGAAAGAGAGAGAGAAGGGAAGACTGGTGAAAACAGGTAAACAGAATGCATACGGAATTTACAGACAGACAGACAGACAGGGGATGTATTCTCGTGAACTTGAAAGGCTCCCTAGCAACTCATTTTGTACTTTTTTTTTGTACTTAAACACTAATTTTCCTTTGTGTTTTTAAAGCATAGTATATATGATATCGCCATAGTTTCTACTGAGAGAGAGAGAGAGAGAGAGAGAGGCACATTCAAAAGTAAGGTGAAAAGGAATATATGCAAAAGAATCAAGTCCGAGAAGACAACCCAGTGAAGCGAAAAAATCATAAGTGAGGAAAGGAGAGAAGACTGAGCTGTACGGAAGAGCTGGGAGGGGCGTCAGATAGTATTGCATTGTAGAAGAGCGGCTTACACTTGCTTGACATGGGCGGGCCGCTCTACTAATCACGCTTAAGCAGTGTTCTACAGGTCCTGAAGGAAAACGCCCATAATTCTGAGGGACACCAGTTTCTGTTATTGGGGAAGTAACCCACCCCTACCTAATGCTACTTACATGGGTATAGGTGTGAGATGCGTTCGACGTGTTGTGTGAGAAGTGCTTAGAGTGGCAGTGTATGTGATTATATCCACCATCCTCGAAACCTGGACAGAACGCGAAAATTAGTGAAAACATATGAATGGACTTATTACTGCACCTTCTTTATTGTTTGCTCTTTGATGGGATTAAATACAGACAAATACGCTACACATCCAGCCAAATGGAGCTTACGAGAGAGTAGGCTAAGTAAAAAGGCGGAACAGGGAGAGTACCAAATACAGAGGAGACATGAGTAGGTGGGAAGAGGAGATGAGCAGGGACCGTATCTATTTAGTCTCCTAAGCTTAGGTGAATATTAAAGTGAAAAAAAAAATCTGTTGTAACAGTTAAATGCTTTGGAAACTTTTTATCCCGTAAATTGGTTAGGATGTAAGATCCTTTATAATTACGACCTCTGGATGTTATGAAGACAGCAAGGCAAGTATGCATAATAGATTTTAACTTTTTTGTTATAACGCGTCTCAATAGCAGTATGTTGTCATCAGAAACCATATTGACGCTGCATTTTTTCACCTAAGGCTTGTTACAGCTTTCATGTGAAGTATTCAGTAGCACAGGGAAAATACAGCATATATAAACAATCGGTGTTACACAAAGCTTAAGCTCAGTAACGTTAATAGTTGTTGCCTGTACACTCACGAGAAAATTTTCACAGGTATTCATCTGCCAGCATTTTCTTTGCGAACACATCTCATTTCTCCCTGAACGTCGGATTATCCCTCCTTCTCAGATTGTTCTCTTTCACACTTCATGTTATTATCCATCCCATATACATTTTTTTTTTTAATTTAACACTTTGCATTGGCATGGCCGGTAGGGATGTGGCCATTTTTTTTATTTATTATCATTATGATAGTGCAGTCAACAAAAGATAATACATTCAGCAAAAGATATTAAGCAACAAAAGATAATACTTTCAACAAGAGATAGGTAATGAAGCCAACAAAAGAAAATAGTCAGTGAAAGATGGGTACCGGTACTGCAATCAGCAAAATAGAGTATGGTCGACTGTGATAATACGGCCAACAAAAGATGGTACAGTCAAGATATCAACAAAAGACAGCAGTCAGTAAAAGACAGTGCAACCAGCAAAAGAAGTACAGAGATCTAAGGAGAGCAAAGTCAACAAAAGATAGCATATTCATCAAAAGATAGCTCAGTAAACAAACGAGGAATTGACACCCACTTTGAATGAAATAGAGGAGAGAAGGGTAAAAGTGATAAAGAGATTAGGAGGCAGGGCATGAAGGGATGAAGATTAGGGACTGGAAGGGGTCATCGATGTGGTACAGAGGGGAGGAGTAGGAGAGAGAGAGAGAGATGGAAATGAAGAAGGAGAAGACGGGAAATAAAAAGAAAAGATAAAGAGAAGAGAATGTGAGACAAAGGAAAGGGAACAGTGAACAGAATTTGAGGTAGGGAAGGTAGAGAGGGAAGATAGGAAAGAGGAAAGGGCAGAAAAAAAATATTAAGAACGAGATATGCGTGAGGCAGGAAGGGAGGAATATCGAGCACGCAAAAGAGATGTGGGGGAAGCATAGAACAGAAGACAGTAAAAAAAAAAAAAAAAAAAGTGAAAAGAAAAGAAAAAGTAGAGCAAAAAGAAAAGAAAAAAAAAAGGAGGAGCGAAGAGGAGGTTGAGAATCTGAGAACAAAAATACATGGCAAGGAGAAAAAGGAGGAGAGAGAAAATAGGAGGCAGGGAGAAATGAAGACAAGAGAGACAAGGAAAAAGGAGGTGGCTAAACGGAGAAAAGGCGCAGCAGGGAAGAGCAAAAGGTTAGGAGGTGGGTGGAAGAAGGAGGAAGAGTGGAAGAGGCAGGATGTTATTAGAAAAATTGAGCTTGAGAGAAGAAATGTGTGAAAGAAGAGAAAGTGAGGGTGGGAAAAAGAGATAGGAGGAAGATGGAGGCAGTGTGGAAGCAGAGGTGTAAAGTAAGAAGGAAAGAACAGAAGCATAGGAAGAAAGATGGTGTGGAAAATTTGGGAGTAAGAGAAAGAGCAAAGGATTTGGGGAATAAAAAGGGATTGGGATGAAAAAATAAGTGAAAGAGGAGGAAGATGAAACAGTGCAGAAAAATAAGTGGACGACAACAGAAAAAGCGAAGAAGTAGGGACTTTGGAAGAGGAGGATGGGACAGTGGGAGAGGAGATAGGAGAAGGAAGATGAGGAAGTCAAAAGGAAAGTACGAGGACGGGAGGAAAAAGTGTGGAAGAGGAAGGTAGTGTGGGAGCCTAGGTAAACAGGAAGAATGAGGCCCATGATGACCCTATTTGAGCCTGGGAGCTCCGGTAAAGCCAGCACAATCCTCATTAAAGATTCAAAGCACCACCATAAGCTACAGTCAACGCCTCCTGCATTGGCCCCACCTTTGCTCTATACACAATAAGGTTAATCTTCTTCCATTAATCCTTCCAGCAAGACGACGTCTAATTTATTTTACTTTTGCTACCAGCAGACGATTTTCTTACTTCAAAAGATCCCCGTAGCAGAGAAGAGGCTAATGTGGACTACATTCAAACCCACCCTCAGCCCTTGGTTTGAAAAGTCTGTTCTAAACTAAATTAAACTGTCAGGTAGCCACAAGAAAATGAGACCGACAACTCCAACCCCGACCCAACCTTTGCCGTCCCCGCAATAGTCATTTTAATCATTTCAGTCAGAAGAAGCCTTTGCAGTTGTATTCTTGCTACCACTGGACGATTCTATTCAGCTCAAGGGAGAGTTTTTGAGCTGGTTGCTCAGATACAACTAACACGTAGCAGGTGAAAGTAATAAACTGTAAGCTACGGCGTGGGATTGAAGGAATTAAATTGGCTAGGCATCTCGCTTGTTTGCGAGGTCAAAAATAGAGCCGATTTCAACCTGAGTGTTAATTAAGTCGCTCCGCCGTTCTGGGTGTTCTGATGGCTCAGTTCAGGCTCGCTTCACTTTTCCTTTGTTCTCCCTTTATGCTAACTCTCTTCTCGCTATCTCAATTCACTCTCTTTCTTCTCAGTTTATCATTACCCTCTTCTGCCTTGTTCCAGCTCATTCCCTCTTTGATCTCCCTCTATCATTATTCTGCTTACTCTTGGTTCTTTCTTTACTCTACCCTTATCACTGCCTTGTCTCCTTTCACTCTTCATTCTCTCTTTACCATTGTTCTTATGCCTTCTTTCGCTTCACTCTCTTTGTTCTCCCCTTATCGTTGCTCTCTTCTGCCTTGTCTCGCATCACTCTCCTTGTTCTCCCTTTATCAGTGCTTTCTTCTGTCTATCTCGTATATCCGGGGGAAAGAAACATTTCACCTCTTCTACTAGTACTTTTCACTTTCCTATGCTGCCTAATACTCTTAGACTGAGAAATGGTTAGTGTGTCTCTTTGTCCAGACAGGATTCTTTTTTATGTGATGCCTCAGGGAAAACAAGTGACGGACAGGCCCTAAGTAGACACAGTGGAATAGTAGATGAGCTATTACAGTCTTCCTGGCTTCGTATTTTGTTTAGGTTTCTCATTTATTTTGAATTTGTGTTAGTCCTTGATACGTCTTACCTCCCTGTTTTCCCTTTTTCTCTTCTAAACTCTTTTTCCTGTCGTTCTTTTGTGTGGGGATGCTCTTTTGTTTATCCTTATTTATTATTCTCTTCCCTTGGCATCGTCTCTCTGTTTACTTTGATTTAGTACGTCTTAATTCTTTTCTTCTTATATTCCTTCTGTTCTGATACTTCTTTGTGCGCAGTCTGATCCCTTGTTTATTTCTCTGTCCCTTGCTCATATTTCCTTTCTTCTTTTTCCCCTCCTTTCTTTGCTATTTTCTATTCCTTCTACTTACTTCTTCGTTGTTAATTTTCCCGTCTCTTCCTTTCTCTCTTGATTGCACTTCTCTCTATTCCTTCTCCTTACTCCTCCTCCATCTCTTCCTCCTCCCTCCCTCTTCACCTTGCATCACCCTCTTATCCTCCTTCTCGCCTCCTTTTCTCCTCACTTCCTCTTCCCCTCTTCCTCTCCTCATAACGTCCTCCTCACATCTTCCCTACTTCCTTCTCCGTGCCATGTTCTTGTCTTCTGGCACTCTTCCTTCCTCCCACTCCTCCTTACCCCCTCCCCCATCCACCCTGCCTCCTCACTACCATCCTCTTCCCCCTCCTCTTTACTCACCGCCCAGCCTCCTTCCGTTCCACTTCCCCTCTCTCTCTCTCTCTCTCTCTCTCTCTCGTACAGCAACGTCCTCGGTTTAAGTCGCGTGTTTGTATTTTTTTTGTTATTTCCCCAGTAAAGCGTGGAAAAATTGCATGATGACTCTCACACAGATGAGGTGTTTTTTGGTTACTTTCAGACGATTTTATTAAGTTTCTGTGAGGTTATCCCGAGCGGCGGGGTTAGATGCAGCCTTCATTGACCTGTTCAGTACGAGAGAGCTTTTGTAGGTTACTTAAAGACGTCTGGAGATGGCGAAAATAAAACTAAAAAGATGTCACTGGAGAGAAAGAGTTAAAATTCCACAATTACTGTTAAGATTCTGTTCTAGTTTTCCCTTAGAATGCAGTGCCAGTTGTATTTTTTAATGTAATATTTTGGAACATCCCTCTCATAATCCCTTCACTACGATTACTTATTTCGTGCTTTCTTCTTGCAGCCACCGGACGAATTTACTTATCTTAGGAAGCCTTTTCGAACGGGAGGGATCTATAGCCTTCACTAACCCTTGCACCATAAGAAGTCTTCCCAGAGTTAAATAAAACCACTTGGGAGTAGCAAGAGAAAAGTAGAGAAGACGTCCTAGGATTCAAAAAGTTAACCCCTTCAATCTGATGACGTATTTTATTATTATTCTTGATGTCTTCACATTATTTAAAAAAGAAAGGGTTAGATACAGCCTTCCTTATAACCTCCACTACTAGAAATGTCCCTTAGAGTTAAAAAAAAAAAAAAAAAGGAAAAAGAAAAACATGCAGTGTGCAGAAATAAATTAACATATGCGCTGTCGGACTGAAGGAATTAAAATGTGGACCGCCCGTACCTCGTTTAGTACTCCTTCCTCCTCGCTCCTTACCTTGTGTCGTAACTTTCTAATCCTGTTTTCCTCCTGCCGTGTCCTTCCAGCTTCTTAACATTTCATTTTTTTTCTTCTCTTGCTTTCTCCTTGGCGTGCGTCTCTAACAACTTCCTTCTCCCTTTCTTATTACTTCCTTGCGTTCTCCTTCCTACCCACCTCGTCCTTGCTTCCTCCCATTTGCGCATTCCCTTTTTCCTTGGTCGTTCTAGCCTCTTTTTCCCTTTCTTATCTGTGCATGTGTATCTCTTCTTCGTCCCTACCTCCTCTCCCATCCTCTCTCCATCACATCTCATTTTTTCTCCCCTCCTCTTTTCTCTCCTTCTCTCTCCTCCACTCCTTCCTTCCTCCCTTATTCGTACTCGTTACCCACCAACCTAACTTAACTCTTTCATCCCAACCTCTTCTTCCTCCTCCCTCCCTTCTTCCTCTTCTCCCTTCTCTCCATGCATTTTCACTATCCTTTTTCTATCTGTTCTCCCTCCTATCCATCTCTCTATCTCGTTCCCTTCCCCCTCCCCTATCCCTCACTTTTTACTCTTCCGTACTTATAGCTTCTCCCTACATTTTTCCATTACATTTTCTGTTTCCTTCCTAGTTTCTGTCTCCCTCCTCCCTTCCTCCCCCCTTACTTCATTCACAACTTTCCTCCCTTCTCTCCCTATCTCGCATCTTTCTCCCCTTCCCTTCTTCGTCGCTTCCCCATCTTCTCTCTCCTTCCCTTCTCATCGTTATCCCTACTTTCTCTATTTCCACCGTACATTATATCTCCTCTCTACCTTCCTTCTACACCCAGTTCTCTCCTCCTTCCGTACCCCGTCGTTCTCCTCACACCCGCCTTCTCTACGTTCTCTCTTCCTTCTCATCTCACTTTTTCCTTCCTTCCACCCCTCTCCCATTTATCCCTGCATTCTTTCTTCCTCTTACCCTCACTTCCCTTCTCCCTCTTATCCATACTTTCCTTCCCCCTCCCTTCTGTACTCCTTTTCTTCCTTCCTACTTCATCTTTTCACCTCTTTGAACGCTTTTCCTTTCATCCTTTATTCACTATATCCCTTCTTTCTCCATCTTACTCCTTCCCTTCCCCTCTCATTTGTTTTTCTTCTCATATTCTCCATTCCTCCCTCCCTCGTACCCCTTTTCCTTTTCTTACTTCCTCTCCCCCCTCCTTCCTCTTCTCCTTTCCCTGTACCCTGTTCCCTCTGTCCTCTCTACCCTATCTCTTTCTCGTACCCGGACACGTTCAGCTTCTTCCATCCTACTCTCTATCTCCTCTCCTTCCTTCTCTCCTCCTCTCTCCACTCCTCTCCTCTTCTCCCTCCTGTCCTCTCCTCTCCTCTCCTTTCCTCTCCTCTCCTCTCCTCTCCTCTCCTCTCCTCTCCTCTCCTCTCCTCTCCTCCATTCTCTCACCTCCTTACTCTTCTTCACCTTCTCGGCTTTCTCTCACCCTTTCCTGCTCCTTTCATAATTATGTACCCCTCCTTCCCATCCACTCTTTTCCTCGCCGTACCTTTTTCTCGGTCAAGTAAGATGCATGGGGGCAGTATAAACCATTAATCTTCCAGTTTTGTGCTCTGAAAAACACACTTGGGGCGTAGTGCTGAAACTGGCATGTGGACCGAACCGTACGGTACGGTAAAGTGTGGTGAGGAAGTGTTGTATGGTGTGATATGGTGTGTGGCAGACTAAGTTGTATATTGTGGTGTGGTAGGCTACTGTAGTGTGGTGTGGCATTGTTGTGTGATATGGTATTTAACCGTGATGTGGCCAGTGTGCATGACGCATTATGGTGCAGTATGGTGTGGGTGTGATGTGCTGTTCTGTGCTGTGCTGTGCTGTATATTGCATAGTGATGTATAGTCAAGGTGTCTTTTGTCGTGTAGCGTAGTATAATGCAGTGTGATAGTTTGATTTTCAGTATATTGTGGTGCAGTGTGTGTGTGTGTGCGCGCGCGTGTGCGTGGTGTGGTGTGGTCTGGTCAGTTCCGATCTCCTGCTCTGGTGCGGTCTTTTCTGGTCTGGTGCGGTCTGGTCTAGTGTGGTTTAGTTTGGTCTGGTCTGGTCTGGTGTGCTCTGATCTGATCTGCTGTGCTTTGTTTTGGTGTGGTTTGGTCTGGTGTGATCTGATGTGGTCTGGTGTGGTGTGGTCTAGTGTGGTCAGAATGTGTGGTGCAGTGTGGTATCGCCTGCGAGTATGGTAGTTTGAAGTTGCCAGAGTGTAGTAAAATGTGGTGTTATCAGGGTATGTGGTGCTGTGTGTGTTGCAATGTAGTGTGGTGAGAAGGATGTGGTCAGAGGATGTGGTGAGGATTAGAATGTGTGGTATGGCTATGATATGTGTGTAGTGAAGTGGTGTGTGGTGAGCTGTGACGTGGGTGTGATGTGACGTGGATGTGATTAGAATGTGTGGTATGGCTATGGTATGTGGTGTAGTGCAGTGGTGTGTGGTGTGATGTGACGTGGTTAGATTATGTGGTGTGGTGTAGTGTCGTCAAAATACATGGTATAGTACAGTGTTGTAAGGTCAGCGTGTGGTATCGGCGGGGTATGTGTTGTGGTGCGGTGTATTGTATGTGTACGTGATATGGTAGACTATGGTGTTGTGTGGTCAAAGTGTGCTATGCTACATGACATGCCCAGCATACTCGTATGATACCAAGTGACACAGTAACCCAGATGTGCCTGTATACCATCAGTCCATCAAAACTAGGCGTATACCATCCCCATATGAGAACCTAAAATATACATTATGCATTGTTATGAGAAGATGCAGCGGTCCGGCCATATATGAGCTGCAGTATGTAGCAGAGACGGGATAGTCATAAACAGAGTCGCGGCAATCATCCATTTCAGTCCAGCCACTTTGCCCGCCTGAAGATAAATTACATCCGTCCCTCTCTGCTTCCTGGTGCGCCCAACCGTGGCTTACTTGAAAACATGGCCCGCCCGAGGAAGGAACAGTTTAGGGAGTAATTTGTTAAGTGGGCAGTGTGCTTCTTTACGGCTCTGTGTATGCAGAGGGACTTGTTTGTGGCTCCGTGGGTTGGTTGTTGGGGTGTATTTGGTTTATGCAGATGATGTGCATGGTTGGCTGATTCTGAGAGTTGTTTGCCTTGTTCCTCTTTTTACTTCCGCTTTTCTGTTTGGGAATTGTCTAATGCCTTTCTGGTCCGCTAGTTCTGTCAGTGTACACAAATGGAGATTACTGGTATTATAATTATTATTTATTTATTTATTATTATTATTTATTATTGTTATTATTATTATTATTTATTATTATTATTATCATTATTATTATTATTATTATCCATCCATCCATCCATCATCCAATCCTACGTTGCCCCATGAGGAACGTAGGAGCCCGGGGCTAGGCATGTTGGTCCTGACATTTAAGATGTGACCAGCCTCACTCATCCCTGAGTGGCATTATTATTATTTTTGTTGTTGTTGCTTCTGCTACAGCAACAACAACTGCTACTACTATTATTAAGCTACTACTACTACTACTATTAGTAGTAGTACTGCTACTGTTACTGTGGTTGTAGCAGTAGCAGTAGGGTGGTGGTGGTAGTAGGCTAGTAGTAGTAGTAGTAGTAGTAGTAGTAGTAGTAGTAGTAGTAGTAGTAGTAGTAGTA
>JAGKTI010016500.1:0-19390 GCA_018397915.1 Birgus latro
TGATGAATAAAAGAAAGAGAGTTGGAGATAGGACAGAGCCCTGAGGAACACCACTGTTGATAGGTCTAGGAGAAGAATGATGGCCGTTTACAACAGCAGCTATAGAGCGACCAGAAAGGAAGCTAGAGATGAAGGCACAGATAGAAGGATAGAAACTGTAAGAGGGCAGTTTGGAAATCAAACATTTATGCCAGACTCGATCGAAAGCCTTTGAGATGTCAAGTGCAATGGCAAAGCTTTCGCCAAAGTCCCGAAAGGAGGATGACCAGGAGTCTGAAAGGTAGGTGAGAAGATTGCCAGTGGAGCGACCCTGACGGAACATACTGACGATCAGAAAGAAGGTTGTAACAGGAAAGATGCTTTAAAATTTTTCTGTTAAGAACTGATTCAAAAACTTTTGAGACACAGGATGTTAAAGCAACTGGACGATAGTTAGAGGGTTGAGAATGGTCACCCTTCTTTGGAACTGGCTGAATGAGAGCAAACTTCCAGCAAGAAGGAAAGGTACAAGTTGAGAGACAAAGGCGAAAGAGTTTACCTAGGCAGGGTATAAGCACAAAAGCACAGTTCTTGAGGACAACAGGAGGGACTCCATCAGGACCATATGCCTTGTTAATATTGAGGCCAGTGATGGCAGAAAATACATCAGCTGAAGAAATTTTAATGCCAGTCATGAGGAAGTCTGAGGGGGGAAGTGATGGAGGAACAGCACCGGAATCGTCTAAGGTGGAATTGGAGGAGAAAGTCTGAGCAAAGAAATCTGCTTTATCAGTAGAAGAAATAGCTACAGAGCCATCAGAGTAGAAAAGAGGAGGGAAGGATGATGAGGTAAAGTTGTTAGAAAGGTTTTTGGCAAGGTGCCAAAAGGAGCGAGAAGAATTCGAGTTGGAAAGTAGGGAACATTTAGCACAGATGAAATTATTTTTAGCAGAGCGAAGAACAGACTTAGCACGATTCCGGGCAGAAATATAAAAAAGATGTGATTCAGGGGTGGGTTGGCTCCGGTACCTTTTAAAGGCCCTCTCTCTGTTGCGGACAGCATTAGAACAAGCGTGATTAAACCAAGGCTTTCTTGCATTAGTCAGAGGATATGAAAAAGGAATGTATGCTTTCATGCCCGAGAGAATAACCTCCGTAATGCGCAGGGCACACTCAGACGGCTCCCGGCCATGAAAGCAATAATCATTCCAAGGAAAATCAAAGAAGTACTGCCTGAGGGCCTCCCAATCTGCAGCTCCAAAGTGCCACAGGCGGCGTTTCTTTGGAGGGTCCACAGGCTGTACTGGAGCAATAGGACAGGTTAAGGTAATAAGGTTATGATCGGAGGAGCCCAACGGAGAGAAAAGATTAACAGTGTAAGCATAAGGATTAGTTGTTAGGAAAAGGTCAAGTATGTTGGAACTCTCTCCAAGGCGGTCAGGGACATGGGTAGGGTGCTGTACAAGCTGCTCTAGGTCATTAAGGATACAAAAGATGTAGGCTTGTTCACCAGGTGGATCAGTGAAAGGAGAGGAGAGCCAAAGGTGGTGGTGAACACTGAAATCTCCTAGAATGGAGATTTCAGAGAAAGGAGAAATGGATAGAATGTGTTCCAACGTAGAAGTAAGATAGTCAACGAATTTTTGATAGTCAGTAGAATCAGGAGATAAGTAAACAGCACAGATATATTTAGTCAGAGAATGACAGGAAAGCCGAAGCCAGAGAGTAGAGAATTCAGAAGAATCAAGTTCAGGAACACGAGAGCAAGACAGATCGTTGTGTACATATACACAACAGCCACCTTTGGCTTTGAAATGAGAATAGAGAAAGTAGGAGGATACAGAAAACGGTTTGCTGTCAGTTGTCTCAGACAGCTGAGTCTCAGAGAGAAAGAGAAGGTGAGGTTTAGAGGAGAAGAGGTGGTGCTCAACAGAGCGAAAGTTAGAGGAAAGGCAGCGAATGTTACAGAAATGAAGAAGGAGTGAGTCAGACAGTGGTTCCAGGCAGCTCCGAGAGTCGTCACTGTAAGAGGGGCGGATGGTGGGGGCATTTATGGTCCCCCCCTGGGGACTCCGAGGCACGATTTACAGTAGCCATTTTTTAAAAATTTGAAAAGGAAGTGCAGTGTGTAGCGTGTATGTAGTTTGGTGTTGACAGTTAGAGAAAGTTGTATTGGAGAGCATGCTGGTCTACTCTCTGTGTTACTGAGACACTGAAAAAGTTCAGCAAAGGGGGATGGTCAGGAACAAGTCCTGAGGGCTGATGAAACGGGAGCTCCAGCTCTCCCTGTCATCAGCTTTCCGTCCTCCTTGGGAGTACTGCCCTGCTTGACTGGTGCTACAGTCTACTCCTATTGTTCAAACTTTCTCCGTAGTTAAAAAAAAACTTTGCGGAGGCAACAAGCATCTATCAGTTTATCTACAGCCAGATGCCTTGACCCACAATGAGGTGGCCACAAATGAACTTTCTCCAGGTCAGCCTGTCCTCTGTCATCAGGCTGCCATCTCTCCAACTCGCATCAACTTTCCCTCATATACCTCTCCACCCCATCCCTCCATTTCAGCCATATCAAAGATGTTACATAAATGCACATCCCTTTCCATTATCACATTTACAGCCAGCCTCCACATCTGTCTGTCTCAGTGTCTGTATATACTGTACATATAATTGATACTGGACACAGAACAAACTTTGGAATCTAGATTTATCTATATACAGTGCAGCCAGATGCCTTAGTTCTGGAAGGGGTGGCCACAAGCAAACTGCCTCTGCCACCAGACGTGTTCATGCCCATCCCTTCTAGGAGTAATGCATCTTATTGACAAGTGAACTGACACATGGTAGATGGTTGCAGTATCGTTAAAAACCTATCTCCTATGAATTTCAAGGATATATTGTACTGCCTTGACATTACCTGAATTGAGATGGTTGGAGATCAGGGGGGCAGCGCTTAATGGCAAACATGTTCAGTGCTTGTTCAGGCCGCTTGAATGCTTGGCAGATCAACAGGAATGAACATACCAGCATGGCTGTTGATGCCTTCCCATCCTGCAGTGAGTAAAGTTAATATCATCATCATCATCACTATACTCTTTTCATTTAAACTTGACCTGAAATTGTCATAACTCCATCATGAATGATCAGTTGTAACAACAGATTACCAAGAGCACTGTCTAACTCTACCATTAAGCTAGGAAACAAGCTGCAGACGGACAAAAGTCTGGAACAAGTTAAGGTGAAAAACTTTACTATCATCATGACCTCCTTTACCCACCTGAGGATGAGTTGAGGTAGGGTTCAGCAAACAAAGAAAAAGTACATAAAAAGAAGCATCAACAGCATGCCCAATGAAATGGGCCAGACAGTCATTCACTATTCAAGCTCCTAGAATGCTTGCTCTACATCACAGCCCTTACCACAGGCACATATTTTGTTTTCTTTATTAATATCCTTCAAATTACCTGCTAGATAGCATCCGTCAACCATCAAGTTAAAAAATGGGCATCAAACTCCTGTTATGTTGTTCTCAGTACATACTTCATCCAACCAACTCCTTCCCCTAGTAGTTTCCCAACCTCATCATATCCCATAGTTTTCTTTTTTTTTACACACTCATTTGCCATATCCATCCACATTATTCTTGGCATACCACACCGTAGCCCATCATCACTTTCACTCACATATACACACTTTAAAAAAGAGGGATTAGATATAGCAATCAGTAACTTTAAATTTCAAAAGGTTTCCCCTAATGTGTCAAATCATCAAAGGTTAAATAAAGAAATACGACACATCATCTCTCTTACTATTTTTTTTCTTTTTCCCAGTGAAATGAGCTACATACTTCGGCACTCAACAATCACACTCCTGTAATCCTGTGTCCATTCCATATAACAAGTTCACATATCTACTGCAACCTCACTTACAGACACAGAACAATCTTTACAGCCACAGAACTTCCCTATGGCTGCAGAACACTCCCTACAAACACAAAACACTCTCTACAGACACAGAACACTCCCTACAGACATGGAACACTCTCTACACACACATACAGAACACTCCCTACAGATACAGAATACTCTTATGGCCACAGAACACCCCCTGCAAGCACAAAACACTCCCTACAGACACTGAACAGTCTCTCTACACACACACACACATACACAACACTCCCTACAGACACTGAACACTCTCTACACACACACACACACACACACACACACACACGCAACACTCCCTACAACCACTAAACACTCTTTACACACACACACACAGAACACTCCCTACAGTCACAGAACACTCATATTACAATACATAAGAAACCACTCACGATACAGTGGATGACAACCACATTCTTGGGGTCCCTGGTTAGGAAATCACATATACTGATGGACAGGTTATAGAGTGAGCCCAAGGTAGCTGCCCGTTTGCCCGACCATGCACCCTCCACCACTCGGCAGCTGAACTTTGAGGCATGATACTGGCGCCCAGATACGTTGTAGATGATGTGGTGCCCCGGATATCGACCATCAAGTGCAGCTAGGAAATGTAAGTCAAATTACTGAAATATTTCTTTGAAAATGAGTTAATAATTACAAATTCAATCCAATGACAAAAAAAGTAAGATACTAGCAAGTCTTGTGGGAAAGAGAATCATCACTATCATCCAAAGTTCTTTTCCCACCTAAGAATAGAGCAAGGGGGTCCAAAGAGCAATGGGTAGAGACCTAATAAAAGTCTGTCCAATTAAAGGGACCATATGCTCATTCAGTAACCATTCAAGACTCCATGACTGAGATACACAAAAACCTTATGATAAATTCTGTCCGGTAATCATGATTTGTTTATGCAAAGAAGACATGGCAAGGAGTGTGCAAAATCTTCTCATCCATCTAGTTCTTCCTTCAAATACAAATCTAAGTTGCCGCATGGAACCGATCGTAAATCTGTTGGAGAATCCCACCACAGAATCACAGGCAAAAACATCTGTATTACAATTAAATGTCACACTCACTTTATTCTATAAACTAATACTACTCCATCAGGAAGAGGTCCTGCACCAACCTACTTACTTCAGACATTTAGGGAGAGAGTGACTTGTTGCTTTCCCCTTAGTGGCATTACACTGTATTCTAAATTGGCTTTTTAAGTCATTACAAGTTAAGGATGTTTTCTGAAATATATTTTTATCATAATGCCTCCCAGACACTTCAGCATCATTAAAAGTAATGTTTTCTACAGTATCATGGCTTTTATCATATTACCTCCCAGATACACTGTTGATACCTGGGATACGGTGGCTCAATCGGCAGAGAGGTGGCCTGCAGTCCTAACGGACCCAGGTTCAAATTCTCACTGGAGCAGGGAACAGTTTAAGGATTTGAATTTCATTAAATCAGGCTTTACTGATCTACCAGGAGACCTGCCGATATGTCGTAAAAATACCCCCGCTAATACCAATACACCAGTCCTGTATGAGACAGCCTTAGCATGTATTCAATATGGACGGTGGGTGTTAGCGCCAAAGAGGTGACATGTAAAGGTGTATGGTATGTAGGAGGACTGCTGGGCCTTGATAGCAGGCTGTGAAGCCTATGCCCAGTATCGGAGACACACACACACACACACACACACACACACACACACACACACACACACACACAGGTCGTAGAGGGATAGAGACGGAGCTGCTCCTGGATCGAGGGGAAATAATCACAGAAATAGCAGCGAAAAGGAGATAGCCTATTGTGATTATGTGGTTGAATGCATGAGTGGTGGTCCCGTCGGATATTAGTTAAAAAAAAAAAAAACGCAAGTTTTGGCCCTAATAATACAAGACAAAGTGAAAAAGAAAGTTTCCATATGGTTGTATCATGGCGGAGAGAGACGGAAGATTGTTTACAACTGGCGAGGGGGAATTTGTGGGCTTCACCGAGCTAAATGTAGGCAAAGGAAGTGATAAGCTGCAACAAACAAGAGTAGCAGGAGTAGAGAAAACAGCGGAGAGGAATGTCCAGGAGTTAAAAAAGGTATGGGAAGTAATTAAGCAGCTGCAGGAACGGACCATAGAGCAAGAGAGAGAGAGATCAAAGTCCTACAGAATAGACTGGAAAAAGTTAGCACACGTAGTGAGGAAAAAGAAGTTACAGAATTAAAGGCGAATAACGAATCCGCATCAAATTAAATAAAACAGCTGAAAAGGGAGAATAAGAGGTTGGAAGAATAAAGGGACAGAATAAAAAGTAAACTAGATGAATACGAATCAAAATCGAGGAGGCAAGATGAGCATATTCAGGAAATTAAGGAGCAACATAAGGGGTGGAAGAAAATACAGGAGGAAGGAAATGTAAATTTGAAGGAAATCATAGAACAACAAAGTAAGGAAAAAGTGGAGAAGGAAGTGGTTAGAGTACTAAGAAGTAGAGAATCTTTGGTCAGGGATGTAGCAGACAAGAAAAAATGTGTGATAATTTCAGGAATAAAAGAAAAACGAATGACAGTAAGATCTGAAAGAGAGAGAGAGGAACTGAGCAAGGCTAAAGAAACAATATCAGTGGTTATGGAAGGAAACAATGAAGCCCAAGAAGAGACTGAAGAAGTGTTTAGGTTAGGAAAGTACGAGGATGGTGGGGCAAGGCCCTTGAAAGTAAAGTTTAAGTCCCAAGTAATAGTGAATGAAATCATAAGTAGAACGTGGAAATTGTCAGAGAAAGAGGGGTTTAAAAATGTTTGGATTAGGAGCGATGCAAATGAAGAGGAAAGAACTAAATTAAAGGAGTTAGTAAAGGAAGCAAAGCGAAAAAACGAACAACAAACAGAGAAAGAGAAGACAGGTTCTATTGGAGACTTATGGACCAGAAATTGAGAAAGTGGTACCGACGGAAGGAAGGAGAGACGAGAGTATAAAAAATTATGAAAAAAGTTTGAAAGTGGCGTACACAAACATTGATGGACTAATATCGGCAAGGTTAGAAATCAATGATTTTTTGAGGGTACACGAACCTGATGTTATGTGCTTTGTAGAGACTAAATTGAAAGAAAATATTGATATTCATATAGGAGGTGGGAAATACAAATTATGGAGAAGAGACAGAAAAGAAAAAATGGGAGGAGGAGTGATGATAGCAGTGAAGGACAATATAAACGTAGATACTGTGGAAATTGCAGAGGGCAGGGCCGAAGCCATAAATATGAAATTAGAAACTGGGGAGAATGGTAAGAGAGATATGGCAGTGGTATATGTTCCCCCTACAACGAGAGCATGGAATGACGATGAATACCAGGAGATGTCAGACATGGTTAGTTATCTACAGAAAGTGATCGAGAAAAGCAACAATATAATCCTAATGGGTGACTTTAATTGTAAAGAGGTGAACTGGGAGGAATGGGACTCGGGAGGCAGCGAAGATTCGTGGGGCACTAAATTGTTAAATATAGCAATGAATAATGTAATGACACAGTGGGTTAAAGAGGAGACACGATTCAGAGGTGATGACACACCAATGAATAATGTAATGACACAGTGGGTTAAAGAGGAGACACGATTCAGAGGTGATGACACACCAGCAAGATTAGATTTGCTACTATCCAAAGAACCTGATGTAACTGAATCATTAAATTATCTGTCTCCTATAGGAAAAAGCGATCATGTGGTCATTGAGTTCCAGATGATAATAGGGAACGTGGTGCCAAGAGATGAGCTTTATAAGCAAGGAAGATACAACTTTGGGAAAACAAACTTTGCAGAATTGAGAAAATTATTTGAAAATGCGGACTGGAGGAAATTCAGAGAAACAAGAGAGATACAGAGGAAGTGGGATATATTTTTAGACCTCTACAATTTGGGAGTGGAAAAATATGTGCCAGGAGTAAGTGGGAAAGAAAACAGGAAAAAGGTGTGGTTTAATAGAAGGTGTATAATAGCGAAAAAAGAGAGGGACATGGCATGGGACAAATGGAGAAAGAGAGGTAATATCAGAAAAAAGGAAGAATATAAAAGAACTAGAAATGAATATACAAGAATACATAGAGAGGAAGAAAGGAACTTTGAAAAAGGTATAATTGACAAATGTAAGGATGAACCCAAATTGTTTTATAGATTTGTTAATGGCAAATTGAAGCAAAGGGAAGGAATCACCAAACTGAAAGTACAAGGAGAGGTCTACAAGGATGCAGTAATGCAAGCTTAAGTAATGAACAAATGTTTCCAATTGGTTTTCACTAAGGAAAGGGAGTTTGGGGAAGGAGAGGGAGTGATTAGAAATGTAGTGATAAAAGATATAAAAGTGGAAGTGCAGGAAGTGTATAAATTACTGGGAGCTCAAGATGTAAGGAAGGCCCCAGGACCGGATGGAATCTCTAATTGGGTACTGAAGGAATGCAGAGAACAACTGGCAGATAAGATTCACAATTTAATTGTGTGCTCCTTGGAAGAGGGGAAAGTGCCTCGGGAATGGAAGAGGGCAAATGTGGTGCCAATCTATAAGGGAGGAAACAAGGAAGAACCCCTGAATTATAGACCAGTGTCCCTAACCAGTATGGTTGCGAAATTGTGTGAGAGAATCCTGAAAGACAGATGGATAAAATATCTGGAAGAGACGAATATTTTGACTGAAAGTCAGTTTGGATTCAGAAGTGGAATGTCATGTGTTTCCAACTTGTTGAGCTTCTACTCAAGGGCGATTGACGTGCTACAGGAGAGAGACGGTTGGGTGGATTGTGTGTACTTAGATCTGGAGAAGGCCTTCGACAAAGTACCCCACAAGAGACTATTATGGAAATTAGAGCATATAGGAGGACTTAAGGGAAGCCTCCTGGAATGGATGAGAGACTTTCTGAGTGACAGACAAATGAGGACAGTAATAAAGGACAGGACATCTGGATGGAGGGAAGTAACAAGTGGTGTCCCACAGGGCTCGGTGTTGGCACCAGTAATGTTCTTGATTTATGTAAATGATATGGTAGATGGAGTGAACAGCTACGCAAGCCTGTTTGCTGATGATGCAAAGATCTTGAGAAAGGTAGAGGTTGAAGAGGACTGTAAAATGCTACAGGAGGATCTGGATTGGATATACGATTGGAGCCGGATGTGGGAAATGAAATTCAACACAAAAAAATTTAAAATATTGGAAATGGGTAAAAGTACCAAGAGGCCATCATTGAATTATTTGATGGGTAATGAACCAATTAGAAAAGCGAGAGAAGAGAAAGATTTGGGAGTGCTGGTCCAGGATAGTTTGTCACCTGAAAAGCACATAAATAAGATAGTGAGAGAGACATATAAACTCTTGACCAATATAAGAGTGGCATTTCATTACATGGATGAGGAGATGATGAAAAAATTGATAGTGGCCATGATCCAGCCCAGGTTAGAATATGCAGCAGTAGTGTGGTCCCCACACAAAAGGAAAGATATAACCAAGATTGAGAGAATACAAAGAACAGCAACCAAGATGGTCCCTAGTCTGGCAGATTTGCCATACAGAGAGAGGCTGGAAAGGCTGGATTTGCCCTCCTTAGAGGAAAGGAGAAAGAGGGGTGACATGATTGCAGTGTTCAGGACCATGATAGGAGTAGATAAAATTGACAGAGAAAATCTGTTTGTGTGGGATGAGAGAGCAACAAGAGGACACGGAATGAAACTAAAGAAGCCAAGCTGCTCGAAGGACATCAAGAAATATAGTTTTCCGTATAGATGTATAACCCTGTGGAATAGCCTGGACAAAGAGATCGTCCAGTCTAAAAACTTAAATGAGTTTAAGGCAAAATTTGACTTATTGAGAAACAGAGACGGGACCCCACGAGCGTAGCTCATTTCCTGTATATCACAATTAGGTAAATTAGGTAAATACACACACACAAAGTAACGCACTGGGAATGTGTATCTTTAGTTACCCAATTCTTTAACACTTTCAGTCCACTAATGTATTTTTATTTTCGAACTGATTTGGTCTATTTCCAGGCAATAATATTCTGCTTAAAATATCACTCTCAGGCAGGAAACATCTAGCCATAAATGCTGAGTCAAAGTCGACACTGAGATTCTCACACTGTTGCAAATCTTACTTTATATCTTGAGATTTCTTTGTTCTTAACAGCCTCCAGCAACTGCTGTAAGTACATTAGGTGATTAGGTGATTCTGACACTTAGTTTTGCTTCCAGTCCACACAAAACATCAGCTGTACCATGGCCAACTCCAATATGGAAATTCCTTAAGAGGAAGCATGACAATTTAAACTTACTGAACTGACTGACTGCAGTACTAATTTAAGTGGGGGAGGGGGGGGAGAAACAAAAAGTTATTTCAGAACACATCCCTGGCACATAATGAGAACTGCTACTCAGACACACTGTAGATCATGTGGTGTGCAGGATACTGACCATTAAGTGCCACTGTGTAAATGAATAAAATTAACTCAAACACTGTTCTTTAACCCATTCCGTCTGGGTGTCATGTATACATGTCCTCCCAGGGCAGTCCAGGTGACACGTATACATGATCTAGTGTTTCGCAGTATTTTTTTAATATTCCGCGGGTTATTTCCACCACATGCAGCCACTGGCAACCTTCCTGCATGCATCTGAGTCAAGCTCCAGTTACCTGCGTACCTCCGTAATGGACAGACCTACACAAAAAGTTTTCTCTGTGTCCGGATCCTTGGCTAGGTGCCCACAGCCGCCGACTTCAACACCAATAAAGTCCAAAGGCCAGAAAAGAAAAGGCCTTAGTGACAGTGCGAAAGGGAGAGAATTTGAGGTGACATTATTGCCAACTGTGAGTAGAGAAAGTGAATCTTCCTCTTAGGAAAGCGACTGCCATAATGAGTGTTGATATTTATGCATCGTGTGAGGAAGGTAGAGGGAGTGAGTCCTCCACTGTGTGCCCATCATTTCCCCCTGTATGTGCATCTGCAGATCTGCAGTTTCTGATGATGGGAATGGTTCAGAGGGTATTGATGACCCTGGAGAGGGGGATATTGGCACGGATGAGGAGATGGAAGAGGAGGTGGGGATTGGAGAAAGGGAGGAGGTGGAGAAGGGAGGGAGGAGGAAACGAGATGTGTCAAGCCTCTCGTCACCCATCTGTCTATTTATATGAGTATAGAAGCAGAAAGTTTGTTTCAAGGTGAAACCTGTGCCTTATTTTTAATTGAAAGTTTTTGTGTGTGGATGTTTGTTATGATGAAAAAGTACAAATCACAGGAAAAAAATTGTTATAGTGGAAAATATACTGGAGTGGAGAAGGGGAGGGAGGAGGGAGGAGGATACGGGGTGCCTCGTGCCGCCGCTCTGTCTATTTATGTGAATAATAGAAGCAGAAAGTTTGTTTCATGATGAAATCAGTGTCTTATTATTCATTGAAAGTACTCATGAGTGTGTATTTATTATGATGAAAAAGTCTAATTCACAGGAAAAAAAAAATCTGTTACAGTGGAAAATACAGTATTTTTTATTATGGTCAGTACATGAATAACTATTTTGTTCACAATATTTTTTTTTTAGGTTTTATGTAGTAGTAGTTTTGGTAGTATTTGTAGTAGTAGTAGTTGTAGTAGTGGTAGCTGAAGTAGTAGTAGTTGTAGTAGTGGTAGTTGTAGTAGTAGTAACAATAGTACTGGTAGTAGTTGTAATACCCAGACCTCTAGTCGCACAGTGGTGCCTGAATCAAGTGACAATGCAAGCCAAACATACATCTGTGTGTGTGTGTGTGTGTGTGTCTGTATGTGTTCTTACCTTACCTAATTGTTCTTACCTATTTGTATCTTTACAGGAATGAGTCAAGCTCGTACTGTCCCGTGTCTTAAACCATTTTTATCATACATCTCCTTAAATTTACGAATTGTTTTGACACACACTATTTCATTCGGTAGTGCATTCCACTGATCGACTGCCCTGTTTGGGAAACTAAATTTCCTTACGTCTTTATCACCTCTCTTTTTATACAGTGTCCTCTTGCTGATACTTCCTCACAGGTTATATATTCATTTATGTCTATTTTCTCTTTCCCTGATACGCATTTATATAGCATAATCATGTATCCCCTTTTTCTTCTCTCCTGTAGTGCTGGCAGATTCAATTTTTCAAATCTTTCTTCATAGCTTAGATCCCTTAAGCTCAGTACCCATCTTGTAGCAGCCCTTTGAACTTTTTCAATCTTATCCATGTGTTTTTTGAGATAAGGATTCCAGACTACTGATGCATACTCCAGGGGTGGTCTGATGAAAGATGTTATTATCTTCCTCAGCATGTCTTCGTTAATGTATGTGAATGCTATTCTCATATTTGCAAGCAGTGTATACATGTTCCGTACCTTTTCATTTATGTGGTCTGACGGAGTTAGTCTGTTATTGATAATCACACCTAAGTCCTTCTCTCTTTCTGATGTGTGTAGGGTTTTACTTCCTAATTTGCAATCCCAATCTGGTCTTCTCCCACTCTCACCAAACTTGATTACATGACACTTGACCACATTGAATTTCATTTGCCATGTATTACTCCATTCATGAAGTTTATTTAATTCGTCTTGTAGATCTTTACAAGAGTCTGTGACAGTAATTGTATTTTTGCATCATCGGCAAACATATTAAGATAGCTTTCATTCCAATATTATAATCTATGTCATTTATATACACTAAAAACAATTGATGCCAGCACTGAGCCATGTGGAACTCCGCTAGTCACTTCCCTCCATGATGAATAATTTCCCCTTAGTAGTGTTCTCATTTCCCTTTTTCTGAGAAAATCTTGCATCCAACAGAACAGTTTGCCTCGGATTCCTCCTTGATGGTACAGTTTCCATGAAAGTCTTTGGTGAGGTTCTCTGTCAAATGCTTTCTTGAAATCTAGATAGATGCCATCCACCCATCCTTCTCTTTTCTGTAATGTTTCTGCAACTCAGTCATAGTAGCTTAATAAATTAGTAACGCATGATTTTCCCTTTCTGAAACCAAATTGCCTTTTTGTTTTCATATTGTGCTCTTCTAGATGGTTTACCCAAACTTTTCGTATTAGCTTTTCCAGTATCTTATTTACAACAGTGAATAGTGATACTGGTTTGTAGTTCAGTAGATTTTGTCTATTCCCTTTCTTGAATAAGGGGACAATGTTTGCTTCCTTCCAAATATCAGGTAGTTTACCATGGCCCATGGATTCCTTGAATATTAATGATAATGGTCTACTTCACTCCTTTGCACATTCATGTAGCACCC
This sequence comes from Birgus latro, assembly GCA_018397915.1. Classification (NCBI taxonomy): domain Eukaryota; kingdom Metazoa; phylum Arthropoda; class Malacostraca; order Decapoda; family Coenobitidae; genus Birgus; species Birgus latro. The sequence goes on from JAGKTI010016500.1 coordinate 13,192, forward strand.
AACTTGAAATTTCATCTGGACCATTTGATTTTCCTTTGTCTAATTTACTTAACTCTTCCTGTATTTTTTCTGACATTTGTATATCTGGTACTATGTCTGGGCATACATGTTCCATATCATCCCTCTCAAAATTATTTTCTTCTGTAAAAACTGATTGGAAATCCTTATTTAGTACTTCATAATATCTTTCCCTTGTGTACAGTATATAAGATCAATTCATCTGTAATGGATTGTATTTTATCTTTCCTCTGATTTTGCTTTGGATGAAGCTATAAAATAGCTTCAGTTGATCATTACTTTTGTTTATGATGTCCTCCTCAAACTGTTTTTGGAGTTCTCTCCTTATTCTTGGGTATTCATTTCTTCCCTGTTCATAGTTGTTATATGACCTCTCACTATTGTGTCTTCTGTATCTATTCCACAACAAGTATCTTTTTTTTCTTTTGATTTTTTACATTCTTTATTAAACCATTTGTTTATTTTCATTTCTGTTTCTTTGTGCTGAGGAATGTAATTATGGACTCATATAAAGTTCACAGAATTTTCTATATACGTACAGTAATCTGTCTTCTTTCCAGATGACCACTACCTGGTTACACCACTGTTCGGACATCGTAGGCTGATGTTTAAAAAAAGAAAAAAAAAGAAAGAAAAAAAAAAGCTGATTTTTTCAACCCGTAAGTTTGAATTTGGCGCGCAGCGCCAAACGGTCTTGTTTACATTACATTCTCACAGTCTCCCCCTCCCACCAGTCCGACAGTTGTCTCTGAACTGCCGTGAGTATTGTTTAAGCAATTACAGTATAATTCACAGTGATAAGGATTAAGTGCAGTTCAATACTGGATTACTGTACATGCTTCAAGAGCATTTTCACCACTGTCAGAGCTTTAGAGGTGGGGTAAACAGCCACCACTGACATGTAAGTACACTGTCAACTGTCAAATATTTTCCATAATCACTTCTAAATCCTCATTCTCTGCTTACATTTTATTTACTTCATGCTTTGTGTCCCATATTTAAGTGCACAGGCTATGGAAGACGTGGTTTTCTCAGTGATTACCATGTCTCTTACATACGTTCACTATCTAGTCAACTGGTGAACATATTTGCCCTACTCACCCCTAAATCATAATTTTTCTGGTTACATTTTATTTACATCATGCTTTGTGTCCCATATTTGAGTGCACAGGCTGTGAGAAAGGTGATTTTCTCAGTGATTACCATGTCTCTTACATACGTTCACTGTCTAGTCAACTGGTGAACATTTTTTTTTTTTTCAATGCAAGGAAGAAGGAACCAAGGGCCACAGGCCTGCATACCATTCCTTCCAAGCAAAAGCAAAAACAATACAAAAAAGAGCCAAATTCAAGATTCGTTCATTTCAAGATGCCTGGACACACTGCGTCTGAAAGACTGGAGATCATAGAAAGTAGGAAATACAGACAGAGGAAGACAGTTCCAGAGTTGACCAGCTGCATAAATGAAGGACCGGGAGTAACGGTTAACTTTTTCATTAGACAGTTGGAGAGAAAAGGGATGAGAATTTGTTGCTAGACGGGTAGTACGTGCCTGTCATAGAGGTGGATGGATGCAAGCAGACAGTTCAGAGGAACAGTGACTGTTGAAGTAGCGATAGAAGAGAGATAAAGATGCAACAGTGCGGCGAAGAGACAAAGGTTGAAGGGAATCAGTCTGAAGGGAATCAGTCAGAGGAGGAGAGTTAATGAGACGAAAAGCCTTTGACTCCACCCTATTGAGAAGAGCTGCATGTGGGGAGCCTCCCCACACAGGAAAGTTGTACTCCATACACGGGCGAATAAAACCCGTGTACAAGTTCAACAACTGTCCAGGGGTAAAGAAAGTTCGGAATCGGCTTAGCACACCCAATCTCTTGGAAGCAGATTTCACAAGAGATGTAATATGTTCTTTCCAAGACAAATCCCGAGAGAATGAAACCCCAACCATGTTCAAGGATGATATAGGACTGAGCTGGACATTATTAAAGATTAGCAGGTAATCCTGAGGAAAATTTTGTCGGGCTGATACCCCTTGGGGTAGGGGGTTTTTCAAGAATTCTCCCCCAGTATCCCTGCTTGTCATAAGAGGCGACTAAAAGGGTTGGTGGTGGGTTAGTGCCACACCCCATAAAAACGACTAACTAAAAATACCAACAAGAAGCCTCGGACCTAGGACTGACCAAAAGTTGACGAAAAAGGACCGGACAAAGGACGTGGTAAAGATTGCAACATGGAATGTAACGGGTATGAATGATGAGGTGAAAGAGAGAGAGATTGTACAGGTGCTTGAAAGTGTGAAAGTGGATAAATGTGGAATAACTGAAACTAAATGGCGAGGTGAGTGTGAGAGAATGGGAGTATGGATGGGGTATATGAGCAGGAGTGGGTCAGAATGAGAAGGCGAAAGAGGGAGTGTGTATTGCTGTGAGCAACAGATGGAAGGAGAATGTAAGAAAGTATGGATCAGTTGGGTCAAGGATTGTGTGGGTAAGGGTGAAAGCTGGACTACAAATGTGGGCAACTGTGAGCGTGTATGCGCCAATGCAAGATTGTGTAAGTAGAGAGAGAGAAGAGTTCTGGATAAATGTGGAAGCCTGCTTGGAAAAGTTTGAAAGGAATGAAAAAGTGTTTCTGATTGGAGATATATATGGAAAAGTAGGGAATGAAAAGGTGGATGGAGTGGATGGTGAGTGGGGGGTGCTTGCAGAGATGGATGAGAATGGCAGTGTTTCAGTGGACATTTGTGCTGAGAGGGGGTTGGTGTTAACTAATACCCTCTTCAGGCACAAAATGATCCATAAGTATACATGGAGAGTGGTGAGAAGGGTGGACGGTGGAACGAATGAACGGAAGGCAATGACTAACTATGTGTGTGTGGATGAAAGGATGAGAAGATGTGTAATGGATGCAAGAGCATATAGAAGTTGGGGGAGTGACCACCACTTGGTGGTGGCCAGAATCAGAATCCAAACAAGATGGAGGAAGAGAAGAAGGGAAGGACAGGAGGAAGTATTTCTTACAAGGAGGGTAGAAAAGTTACAAGAGGATGGAATAAGGCTGAATATAAAAGGGAAGTGGAGGAGCGATTGGGTAAATATAGATTGGAGCAGATGGGGGATGTGGAAGGTGTGTGTAAGATATTCACAGAAGAAATCTGTGCAGCATGTGAGGTGGTGTGTGGGGTGAAGAGAAGACGAAAGGGGGTTCAGGGAACAGCATGGTGGACTGAAGAGGTGAGAGAGGCTGTGGCACAAAAGAAAGCATATAATGAGTGGATGAGGAACAGGGGGGTTGAAGAAGTTGAGAGACGGACGAGAGAGTTATATGTAGAGAGGAAGAGAGAGGTGAAAAGATTAGTAAGAGAGAGTAAGAAGAGAGTGGATGAGGAATTTGGAAGGAATTTGAGTGCAAAGTGGAGGGAATGTAAGAAAATGTTCTGGAAGGAGGTAAAGAGAGCTAGACAGGGTGCCAATGAAGTCAGTGGGGGTGTGAAAGATAAAAATGGGAGATTACTAGTGGAGAAGGGAGAAAAAGTAAATAGATGGAGAGAACACTTCAATGAACTGTTGAAAATAGAGAAGGAAAGTAATGCAAGTATAAGTGGCTGGGGAATGGCAGGGAGAAGGAGGGTTGTGAGAAGAGAGGAAGAAATCAGTAGGATGGAAGTGGTGGAAGCAATGAAGAAAGTTAAAATGGGGAAAGCCCCAGGAATTGATGGAGTGTGTGGTGAAATGCTGAAGCATAGGGGAGAGATAGTAATAGAATGGATGTGGAAGGTGTGCAGATTGGCTTGGGAGGAGGGTAGAGTCTCGGAGGATTGGAAGTCAGGTATAATTATTCCTCTGTACAAAGGGAAAGGGGAAAAAGCAGAGTGTGGTAATCATAGGGGCATTTGGCTTCTCAGTGAAACAGGAAAAGTATATGGTAGGATACTTGTTGACAGAGTTAGGGAAATAACAGAGGAACTAGTTGGAGAAGAACAAGGAGGTTTTAGGAAGGGAAGAGGTTGTGTAGAGCAGATATTCATTCTTAGATCCTTAGTGGAAAAGTTTCTAGATAAGGGCAAGAAGTTGCATGGAGCCTTCATGGATCTGGAGAAAGCATATGACAGGGTGGATAGACAAGGATTGTGGAAGGTATTAAGAATATATGGAGTGGATGGGAAGTTGTTGAAGGCAGTGAAGAGTATGTATGAGGGTGCTAAGGCTGCAGTGCGTGTGGATGGCAAACTGAGTGAATCTTTCCATTTGAAGGTTGGATAGAAACAAGGATGTGTCAAATCTCCATGGCTGTTCAATCTGTACATGGATGGGGTTATAAAAGAGATACATGGTCGGGCAGTGGATGTTGGAGCGGCCCTAGTGAGAGAGAGCAGTGTTTGGAAACTCCCTGTACTGTCGTGTAGATGGGTTTGGGAGAGTGTGTAAGAAACGGAATCTAAAGGCGAATGTAGGGAAGAGTAAAGTGATGGTCTTCGAGAGAAGTGAAGCCAGTGAATGTACAGTGAGATTGGATGGGAAGGATATGGAGAATGTGAGTGAATTTAAGTACTTGGGTAGTGTGATGAGTAAGGATGGAAGTCTGGAGGGTGAAGTGCTTGAAAGGGTGCAGCAGGGAAGGAAGGTTGCTGGTTCGTTGAAAGCAGTGATAAGAAACAGGGAGGTGAGCATGGAAGTGAAAAAGTTGTTACATGACACTACTGTGATACCAACTCTGACATATGGAAGTGAAGCTTGGACCCTGTTGCAAGGACAGAAGTCAAGAGTGAGAGCAGTGGAAATGAGTTATGTGAGAGGTGCATGTGGAGTCACATGGAGAGACAGACTAACAAATGAGGAAGTGAAGTAGCGTTGTGGTGTGGTTGGGGACGTGAAAGGAAGCGTTAGGAGAAACATGTTAAGGTGGTTTGGGTAAGTGGAGAGGATGGAGAGTGAAAAACTGACGAGGAGAGTGTATGTGAGTGAGGTGGAGGGGGCGAGAGGAAGGGGGAGGCCAAGGATGAGATGGAGGGATGGAGTGGAGAAGTATATGAGAGAGGGGGGTGTCAGTTGGGAGCGGGGTAGTGAAATGGCGGGGGACAGAGCGACATGGAGGTGATTTTTTTTGTGGCCACCCCGTGTGGGATTGAGGCGTCAGGCAATAGATAGATAGATAGATAGATAAGTGTAAGAACTGAGTTTTTGATACATTAAAAATAACAAGATTATTTTTACCCCAATCAGAGATATGAGCCAAGTCACATATAAGGTGTGCCATAGCCTCATCCCTTTTTTGTTGAAGTAACTGCTGAGATGGACGTTGCGGATGCCGAGTGAAAAGGTGAAGGGTGGAATCATCAGCATATGAGTGGATAGGGTTAGATGTACAGCTTAGAGGGTCACTGATGAATAAAAGGAGGAGAGTTGGTGATAGGACAGAGCCCTGAGGAACACCACTGTTGATAGGTCTAGGAGAAGAACGATGGCCGTCTACAACAGCAGCTATAGAACAACCAGAAAGGAAGCTTAGAGATGAAGGCACAGATAGAAGGATAGAAACCGTTAGAGGACAGTTTGGAAATTAAAGATTTATGGCAGACTCGATTGAAAGCCTTTGAGATGTCAAGTCCAATGGCAAAGCTTTCGCCAAAGTCCCGAAAGGAGGATGACCAGGATTCTGAAAGGTAGGCGAGATCGCCAGTGGAGCGTCCCTGACGGAACCCATACTAACGATCAGAAAGAAGGTTGTGACAGGAAAGATGGTTTAAGATTTTTCTGTTAAGAATTGACTTGAAAAGTTTTGATACACAGGATGTTAAAGCAAATGGACGATAGTTAGAGGGTTGGGAATGGTCACCCTTCTTTGGAACTGGCTGAATGAGAGCAAACTTCCAGCAAGAAGGAAAGGTACAAGTTGATAGACAAAGGCAAAAGAGTTTACCTAGGCAGGGTGTAAGCACAGAAGCACAGTTTTTGAGGACAACAGGAGGGACTCCATCAGGCCCATATGCCTTGTTAGTATTGAGGCCAGTGATGGCAGAAAATACATCAGCTGAAGAAATTTTAATGTCAGTCAAGAGGAAGTCAGAGGGGGGAAGTGATGGAGGTACAGCACTGGAATCGTCTAAGGTGGAATTGGAGGAGAAAGTCTGAGCAAAGAGATGTGCTTTATCAGTAGAAGAAATAGCTACAGAGCCATCAGAG
>JAGKTI010016501.1:0-19389 GCA_018397915.1 Birgus latro
AGTAACTGTGTGTGTGTGTGTGTGTGTGTGTGTGTGTGTGTGTGTGTGTGTGTGTGTGTGTGTGTGTGTGTGTGCTACTGACTTGCTTTACTAGCGTAGATGTAATAGTAACTCTGTTGTGGATTTTTTCCGGGGTGATAGTAACTGTGTGTGTGTGTGTGTGTGTGTGTGTGCGCGCGCGCGACTGACTTGCTTTACTAGCGTAGATGTAATAGTAACTCTGTTGATTTTTTCCGGGGTGATAGTAACTGTGTGTGTGTGTGTGTGTGTGTGTGTGTGTTAAAACAGGCTTGGACAACTGCACTTTTTCACAGTCCCAGCCTCTGTCGTTGGCCTGGGAAAGCTTACTATTTATAAAGAATCTTAGGGAATTAGCAGGATGTCTCCAGGGCAGTTATCACAGGCCGTCTAGTTTTTCGCATTTTTCCAATTTAATATTTAGCTTCGTTGTGTAATGTTTGGAGGATCTGGTGGCTATACGGTATAAATGATGCTGGTTAGGCATGTAAGGCAGGGGCAGAATTATAGAGGTTTCAACAATAACTGTCACCATTTCTCTCGGTATATTCCTGATAATTCTCCCTCATTCCTACTTTCTCCTGGATTCTAGACTCTGCCTCACCCTGTTTTAAGGTGAAATAAACGGCAGCATGATGATGAATGATGAATAACAGAAGAAGTGGTAGGTGGTGGCAACCATCATCCACTCACTTGATGTAGTGCTGCCTACTTCTTCCTTAGCCTTTACCATTCTTTTTCCGTGCCTGCCCTCCTCTCTTCCTATTTCTCCCATCTTTCCTGTCACTTCTTATTGTTTTTCTTTCCTTTACAGGTGGCTTTACATTGAGTGACAAGCCAGGTGGTTTCCTGTAAGCCAAGAAACCATTTACAACGCTTGGTGGTAATCATATAACCAAACCATACGTGCTCCCTACGTGTCAACAAGTGGGTTGGTGGAGGGTTAGTGCCCCTCCCTGTAAAGCAAATAACTCAGTCAGATGACCACCCCTTACGGGATTATGACATCTGGCAATAGATAGATAGATGAACAAGGAAGCTCAAGGAATTTTGTAAATATGAAAACTCGAAGGCTCGGATCAGAGAGATGGCGCAACCGGAGAGAGGGAGAGAGGGGCNGGGAGGGGGGGGGGGGGGGGGGGGGGGGGGGGGGAGGGGGGGGGGGGGGGGGGGGGGGGGGGGGGAGGGGGGGGGGGGGGGGGGGGGGGGGGGGGGAGGGGGGGGGGGGGGGGGGGGGGGGGGGGGGCCGCTAACGCACCAGCCAATCATACGCTGCAAAAAAGTTCCCACGTTACTGGCCAGCCAATGATGTTTACTTTTTTTTTTTTTTTAAACTCGCCCCTCCCTGTTCCAACCTTCCTCCCCCTTCCTTTTGCCTTCAGTCTTGGTTTGGTCATGCGAGTTTGGTGAATAATATACGAAAGTTAATTATTTATTATTATTATTTACGACGAGACAACTTCGGGATGTTTCTCGGGATGGAAGGCAGAGAAAGCCTCAGGTACGCCCTTATTGATTTTATTTTGTATTATTTTTTTGTAGATCGAGGTTTAATAATAGTAACTAGCTGCAGTGCCCAGGCGCATCTACGTTCAACTAGAACCTAGTAAACTGGCGGCTAGTTTCCCTCCTGCAGTCCACTGTTCTTCGGGGAGATAGTGTACTATAATAGCGACCTAGAAAAGACGTTTGTATAACCGAGCAGCGGAGTTGCCCAGTCCTCTCTAATACAATGAACAGTAAAACTCCAATACAATGAACAGTAAAACTGGATAACCCTCCAAGGAGGGTTATCCAGTAGTGAGATATCAACCACTCCGATGTATTTTTTTTTTTTTCCAGACAACTTTATTAAGGTCAGGAAAACCCTCTGGAAGTTTGGGAGGTAATGCATCCAATTCGAAAGTTCTAAGCGGAAAGAAATGCGTCATCGTATTGAAAGGGTTTAGGCTGTTTTTGCCGCGTCAATTGTTTTTAGCTTAGTACAAGGACGCATACAGATACAGTAGTAGTTACCGTATATTTTAATCCCATCAGTTTGATGAAGTTCGCGCTGTCCAGACGTTTTTATTCAGCTTTTATTTTGTACGTTAGGGGTCCATGAAGTAAAATTCGTTCAAGGAAGCAATATGGCATGATAAAATTTGTAGTCAGATTGAAATAGTGGAAATGTAAATTACACTTGGTTATTTTTGTTCTTTAGTGGATGGCCGTTGTGGTAGGCTATTATTTCGAATTTGTACCCATTTGACAGACTATAAATACAGTAATAGGTCACCACTTGTAGAGACTCGGTTCCCTCTAAAGATTTAAAAAATAAAAATAATAAAATGCTACACTTATTGTGACAGTCCTGCTTACTTTTTAAAAGTCTTGTTTAAATCAGTGGTATAACTTAGACGTGGGTTAATGCACTTGCATCGGTCGCCACAGGTCTGTATGTTGTTCAGGTCTCGAGGGAAACGTGAATTGTGACAGTAAGGGTTTATTTATTTATTGGGGAAGGGCTCAATACAGTACGTATTTTCTTCGGGCAGAAAGGCTTTCTACCGCTTCTCAGTGAGTTATTTAGCCCGTACCATAACAGTCTCTGATACTATTACTTTTTTTTTTATTTTTGCTCTGTAAATATAGACGAGATTATTAACTATCGAAATACAGATATAAACTAGTAAGGAAGGGGTGCTGTGCTCTTTTCACCTAAGCTGTCCAAGATTTCCCTTTTGCAGCTTATTTAACAAAATATATACTGCTGTACGTCCTTTCCATAGGACTTCTCATGACTAGCCCCATATTATAGTGTTGATCTCTTGTTACAGCTCAGTGTTCACGGTGGAGACGTGGCTATTTTTGGCCGATTTAGAATAAAACGAAAATAGTTAAGATCCCTACGGTAACGAGAATACACTACTGTAACCCTAATCTGCACCTTAACTTGGACTGAAGCTGCCATCTCTCCACCTTGAATGCTGAGTTGATCACAAGAATACGGTGCTAGTAACGAAGAAGTGCTATGGAAGGAATTAGAGCCATAGTACTGCCATTTGCTGCCAACGAGCTACGTGAAATAATCTGCAAAAGGGACAGAAGTCTGGATTAAGTTAAAGTGAAAGAACTTCAGAAGATGGCACGACCAAGGACTGTTCTTGTCATGAACTGATGCTTTTTCCAGTCCATTGAACTGAAATCCAGACACACTAAATATAAATGTTATACGATAACAGTGAGATGTAAGTCAAGAAAAAATAGCTGAGAAATAGGTACAGGCAAGCTGTATAATTTGACGAGAACACCGAGTCAAAATAGCGTGTAATTGAATGGGTAACAGTGTCCTCCATGCCTTGCAAGAAGTACCGAGAGACTGGGTTTTCACTGGGCAAATACTTTTGAAGTCACCGGTATGTTATAGACAAACCAGATTCTCTTCAATATCACTTCCTAGGATCTGTTGATAAATAGTTATACACTAAAGTGCGATAACAGGAACGGCACATCCTAAAATACACTCTTATATTCTTCACTTACCTTGATCCAAAATTGCTGGCTGTCTACCCTAGTGCTAAATTCAAACAATGTATTGCTAGAATGTGGTTCTGGTCAAGTAAAAGTGTTACGGAAAGGGTGTAAAGCCGCAAAACTGTTATTTTCTGCAACAGGATGGCATGAAATAAGCTTCGGGGGTACGAAACTCTGGACTATGAAAATTAAAATGAAAGGAGGATTGTGGGGGAGCCCCTCCAGCCCCCTACCTCTGAGTTAGATCCATCATTATTTGAGGGACCATCTTCCAGTATTTACAAGGCATATCCACTTGTCCTTTGTCTTTGCAACACCAGGAGAGTATAGGAACTCACAAACTAGGACATTCGATTGTCGGTGTTCCATATCAGAAGACTGTAGGAATAGTTCCCACATTCAGGATAACTGCCATTTTCACAACTCATGCCAAGACTTTAGATACACTAATAAAGTTGCCCTTTGTCGATGTATATGACTGAAAATCTTGACGATAATCGCAATTATATTTCACCTATTATCGCAATAAAACAACCAAACCTGGCGTTGCATCGTTACCGAGGCAAATCATGACTATATGGCAGGATTAATACATTGTCACACGGACACGGCCTTTCGACACTTCCTATTGAAACTGGTATCACAGGTTACTTATATTTCATAGATTACTGTAAATACGGGGCATTTTTTAATATTTGTCTGTGAAATACATAAAAACCTGTTTATTTATCACCTGTCGTTACCCCGACGAAGTTACCACCAAGAACAAACTTAAACTCTCCAAACGCACGTCTTAGTTCTGGCGTTACTTCAAAATCTCTGATTTGTTTGGTTTGGATGATTTTACCTAATTAAGTTAGGATAGGGTAGTGTAGGTCAGAATAACTTAGGTTAGGATAGATTAGATTGTATTCAGTTAGATCTCAGATTCTGATGGGGGCTCTCAAGGTAAGGCTGTGGCATTTCTAGATGGTTAAAATCAGGGGGCCTGGGGGAGCCCTCCAGTTAGGATAAGCCTGGTTTGGATAGGTTTTTAGGCTAGACCGTTAGGTTTCTGTATATTTGGACATCTGATGCGCTGACGCGTCCCGTCGGTAAGATCGTATAATCGTTGCGTCCAGTAGGTAAACAGGCCAACTGGGGGCTTCCTGAAATACCCTCATATAGGTATATCTCACCGAGCTCTGTCGAGCTCAGTAGTGTATATATATTGTACACTTTTTGTAGTTTAAACAGATAACTATGTTGCATACAAAAATCAAATTACTTTCCTGGAGATGACATTGTGAGAGTTTGCAGTTGCCGTGCACTTATGGTAATATATAAACTTGCATAGGTAAGAGAGTATGGATCCATACTAATTGATCCTGAAATGTATTTTAATTGTACTATAAAATCAGCAATAATAGTCGCTAGGTAAGATATTTAATAAGGGATGTAAGATTGCCAGAAACTCCACGTAAAGTTGCACTTGTAAAGTTGCATTCATATTTTTAAAAATTTGAATCTAATCGACCATTTCATGCGTTAATTTCACTGGGTTATGAACCTTATGGACAATAATATATATTTTTGAACAATTTAAGACAGTAAAATGTATATCAGTCATTATATGAACACGGTATTATTTTTGAAATGTAGACGACTACTAGAATCCATAAGTATGTGTAAAGGTCCACTGGTAAAAATAACGTGCTATTACTTGAGGTATAAAAGGCGGGCATCTGTTGTTTACGTGTCACTTCTGCGTTAGCGTCGACTGGATAACTCGCACAACATTTGTACTGCTTGCTTTGTCAAAATGGACGCTTGCCAGGAGTTCGTGCGAAGTCTCTGTGCTTCCCTTAAAGTGAAGAACGTTACTGCAAAGAATTTTAGTGACATTTGTGCTAAATACAGTGTTAAGGCCTTGGGGAGTGGGGCGCAGGGTTCCTGCTCTCTTCTGAAAGGAAAAGATAAAAGCTACGTTGTTAAGAATTACAGTAATAGCGATTTAACGACCCTGGCTATAGAGGTAAGGTTTTTGAGCAAAATTAAAGATGTAAATGGTGTTCAACAATTGGTTGGAGTGTGTGTAGAAAACCGATCTTTATTGACAAGATTCGCCGGTCATTCTATTGACACCCAGAAAATTAACCAGCATTCGCTGATGACGATTCGGATTCTTAAACAGTTGTCCAAAATAGTTGACGAAATCAATTCCCTGGATATTCACCACAACGACCTAAAGTGTGCTAATATATGTGTGCAGCGGACTGCTGCTGGACCAAAAGTTACTGTCATCGACTTTGGTCTGGCCACCACCGCCTCCAGCCCGCTGTTGGACGAACCCATGGGCCCCCGTGAGGCCCAAAAGTATCCCTGGGTTGCCCCTGAAGTGCTGGCTGGGGAAAGCANGATATTCACCACAACGACCTGAAGTGTGCTAACGTATGTGTGCAGCGGACTGCTGCTGGACCAAAAGTTACTGTCATCGACTTTGGTCTGGCCACCACCGCCTCCAGCCCGCTGTTGGACGAACCCATGGGCCCCCGTGAGGCCCAAAAGTATCCCTGGGTTGCCCCTGAAGTGCTGGCTGGGGAAAGCAGCTCGTCGGCTTCGGATACGTTCAGTGTGGCGTTTGTGGCTCGCACATTATTTAACGAAGCGAAGCTGACGATGCCATCTCGACTGGATAGCTGGGTTAACGATGCCCTGTCCCCTAACCCAGTGGTCAGACCCACTCTTAGTCAGCTGATTGATGTTCTTTCACAATGAAAACACTTGCGGTGTAGTTTGTCTTTATTACCAACACTTTTGTCTTTATTACCAACACCACTGCCAGCATGGCTCCATCAGCTGAACACAACAGTGAGGGGTTAGCCTACTTATCCTACGGTCTGAACCACTTTTACTCTGTTATTTGAAGTTCTTCCTCAAGAACAACCATTCAATAGTGTTTTAATGTTTACATTTTAACCCTTACGACTGCCAGCATGGCCCCATCAGCTGAACACAACAGTGAGGGGTTAGCCTAGTTATCCCACGGTCTGAAACACTTTTACTCAGTTATTTAAAGTTCTTCCTTAATAAGAACCATTCCATAGTGTTTTACTATTTACATTTTAACCCTTATGACTGCTCGGATGGCTCCATCAGGTGAACACAACAGTGAGGTGTTAGCCTAGTTATCCTGCGGTTCGAACGACGTTTACTTCGTTATTTAAAGTTATTCCTCCGTAAGAGCCATTCCATAGTGTTTTACTGTTTACATTTTAACCCTTACAACTGCTAGGATGGCTCCATAACAGCACAGCATGCAGTCCGAACCTCATTCAAAGGAACACTGCCTTGCAGCTGTGAAGAAGCCTGTGCATCCCAGTGATCAGTGGGGCTAGGCTATACTAGACACGTGCAACCATACTAGGCAGGTCCACTGTTAGGGATCAGCCTAAAAGTGTTCCCCTCGCAGTAATTACGTGAGCCGAATCTACGTGGTACACCGACTCAGGCCTCGATAACAGTCAATCCATTGTGTTCTGCTACAATAGCATACTTTTTTTTTCTCTCTCCAGTGTTGACAGGTTGGGTGGTGACAGTCGTCAAGGGTCAGTCTGAACAAAGAAATGCATCATGCAGTCTGATCTGGACTCACCCTGTTTGTGACTGTATTGGTGCTTTGTCCTTGTAACTGCAGGTCAGTTTTGACATTTTACTTGACTGGCTTTTAAGTAGGTGGAAAAGTCGTCTGCTACAATCATTAATGGATTAACGTTTCACTTAAGAGTACTTTACAAGTTAATGAAACTTTTAAGGCCTGATAGTCACAGAGCATAAATTTTCAGCAAATTAGAGGTTTAATTATAGTGACCACAAATACAATAATGCATCGTTGTATACACAAATATACTCTATTACAATAATTCATCGTTGTATATGCAAATTGTTTTTCTTGCAATAGTATGCTGCAGCCAGCCCGTGACATCGAATAAAGTTTGAAAAGCTACAAGGAGAGAAGCTGCAGAAAATTTCAAGCACAGCATCACCATGATCCTATTATAATGGAATGGTTAGGATCTAAAAATAAATAATAACTCCATAGTGTAACTGTCGAATGATCACCTAGCCGTAGGTTACATCCTTTCACTGAGTGAGGGGAAACTTTCATCACAGTGGCTACCCAATGCAGTGGGTCCATGCATCCCTTTACTCATTCAGCAGGAACTTTCATCACTGGCTTCCCATTGCAGTGGGTCCATGCATCCTTTTATTCATTCAGGAGAAACTTTCATCACAGTGGCTACCCAATGCAGTGGGTTCATGCATCCCTTTACTCATTCAGGAGAAACTTTCATCACTGGCTTCCCAGTGCAGTGGGTCCATGCATCCCTTTACTCATTCAGTAGGAACTTTCAATTACAGTGGCTTCCCAGTGCTGTGGGTCCATTCATCCTTTTATTCATTCAGGAGAAACTTTTATCACTGGCTTCCCAGTGCAGTAGGTCCATGCATCCCTTTACTCATTCAGTAGGAACTTTCATTACTGTGGCTTCCCAGTGCTGTGGGTCCATGCATCCCTGTACTCATTCAGGAGAAACTTTCATCACAGGGGCTACCCAGTGAAATGAATCATGTATTCATTTACTTATTCAGGAGAAACTTTCATCAGAATGCAGTGAGTCGTGTATCCATTTACTTACTCAGGAGAACCTTCATCTGAGTCAAGTAATGAGGCGTTATCCATTCACTCAGGTTTTCATAAGAATGTAATAAACGAAACCCAGAACACTGTTGTATTTATGTAAATGTTAGCTACAAATAGTATAGTCATTGCTGAAGTATATCCTATGTTCATTATAACTTCATTATAACTGGTTCTAATCAAAGCTGTACAATCCTGTAATAATAGTAATATCTTCTAGGATAAGTACACAAGTTATACGCAGATAGTAAGTCGGTAATTGGTAACGGACTTTGTAATCATGGCCATAGTGGCATCAAAAGGAAATAAACTTTTGTACCTGTGCCGTATGTCATTGTGGGAAAAAGTAAACACAGTCAAACAGTTTTGACAAAAACATTTCCCCTAGATACGAAAATGAACGTTACTATGTGAGTATAATTTCAACAGGATCGAGATTTCTAATGCTAACTAGCAAAACTCAGTTATTGTAGTGAAAATAGTTAACTTGTGTTGAGAAGTATGCATATCACTAAATTCAGACATAACAAGTGTCATCAGTAACGTTCAGTTATCATCATCTTTACAGTATACGCTGACCATAATTCTGAGTAACACCAGACGATTTTATTTAGCTGTGGCAAACCCCAAGTGAATATAGAATTATATTGGTAGCCTGTTAACTACGTTTGGATTACCGATGTTTTTATTAATTTATTTATTGCGGGATGGGAATGTCAAGGGGCTATTCAGCTGGAGGAAACCCCTCATTGTGTACGGGTTAACTAAAGGAAGTCTGTCGTGTTTTGATAAATTTATCATGAGCAGAAGAAACACAATAAATTGTCTACATGTAGTAAGAAAAATTTGTGTAATTTTCCATATGATTCAAGGGGAGAACAGTTAACTGTCTATCTAGACGCCATAACAAACTTTGCAGTTCTATGACGTACTTTTTATTCAAGCTTCAGACGATTTTATCTGACTAAGGGCACATCGGAGTTGGCTGTGCGTATCTCCAGATCTGGTGGTTTGTGTAGATGAAGATTTTATTTTTTGAGGGGCAGGATATTGATAAAGAGAAATATTGATTTGGGTGAAGAGTTTTGGTGGATAAAACAGCACTCCTGATAGGTAAAGCTGAGGCTGATTGTATTTTTTCCCCAGATAACACCAGATTTTATGCCAAATTAAAGTGGACAGAGTATAGTACAGGTGTATTGTTGGTCATGGAGTGTGGTTATGGATGACAGCAGTGGCACAAGGTTATGTGCGCTGATTTCTGGCTGGCTTAGATACATTGCTCTTTACAAGAGGGAGATGTGGGGGTTTGAAGAAGTCCATGTTGTGGATTTTTATAAATAACATTTTTTAACCCCACTTTGTAAGTTTCATTTTATGAGCAACATTTCATTAAATATTTTTTTTAAATAATTTAAAAAGTGTATATATACTTAAAACTGTGTGAGACTAGACCACTGGAAAGAAAATAAAGTTTCATATTGCACTCCTGTAAGAAATACCATAGGATAAAAATGTATAGAGGTAAAGTTGAACAAACACCCAGGATTAGGTAACATCTGGTCTGACTGAAACAATCCTATCTTATTTCTAAAGTTTCTAGGGGAAGGCCACAAAACACAGCAGGAGCAGGTCGAGTGTTCCCGTTGGGAGTTACCTGGGAGGGGAAGAGTCACTGCCTCAGTGGAGGCTTACACAGAGGGACCTTTGTACATGGAACCAAAAGGTGAGTGAGGGTGTGCCACTTTGGCTTTTGTGTTGAGTAAGTGAGTGAACTGCCAGTGGTTCTTTTGTTGGTAGTTTCAGTGGGATGTAGTATTAGAAATCACATACAATAATCAAAGTCTTTCAGTTTGGTGCAGTGGGCTAGATACAGGCAGCCATCCTTATTTACAGGTTTGCTATTTGTGAATTGGGCTATTTGTAGTTTATTAAGCCATCAATAATAAACTTGTTTAATTTTTTATCTGAATGTTGGATTGAAACATGGATGTAGTTTAATTTTTTATCTGAATGTTGGATTGAAACATGGATGTTTCATGCCCCAATGGTTGTTCAGTTTATATATGGATGGGGTTATAAAAGTGATACAAGGCAGGGCAGTGGATGTTAGAGCGACCCTAATGAGAGAGGGCAGTGTTTGGAAACTCCCTGTACTCTTGTTTCCAGATGATAATGTCTCGTTAAGTGAAGACGAAGGGGAACAGCAAGGCTTGGTGAATGAGTTTGGGAGAGTGTGTAAGAAATTGAGTCTAAAGGTGAATGCAGGGAAGAGCAAAGTTATGGACTTTGAGAGAAATGAAGCAACTGAATGTACAGTGAGGCTAGATGAGGAGGAAATGGAAAATGTGAGTGCATTAAAGTACTTGGGTAGTTTGATGAGTAAGGATGGAAGTTTAGAGCGTGGAGTGCTTGAAAGAGTACAACAAGGAAGAAAGTTTGCTGGTTCTTTGAAAGCAGTGATAAGGAACAGGGAAGTGAGCGTGGAAGTAAAAAAAAGTCACTGCATGAGTGGTGTGATACCATCTCTAACGCATGGAAGTGAAGCTTAGATCATGTTAGAGGGACGCAAGTAAAGAGTGAAAGCACTGGAAATGAATTATTTGACAGGAGCATGTGGAGTTACGTAGACAGACTGACAAATGAGGAAGTGAAGGAGTGCTGTGTGTGGATGTGGATTTGATAGAAAGCATTGGGAAATACATTGAGGTGGTTTGGCCGTGTAAAGAGGATGGAGAGCGAGAAACTAACGAGGAGAGTGTATGCGAGTGAGGTGGAAGGGAGAGGGAGGGGGAGGCCGAGGATTAGATGGAGGGATGGAGTGGAGAGGTATATGAGAGAGGGAGCTGGGAGCGGGGCAGTGAAATAGGATTGCACAGGGCGACTTGGAGGCGATATATTTGTGGTCATCCCTTACGGGTTTAAGGCGTCTGGCAATAGACAGATTGACAGAAATTGTACTGTATTGTTGATCAACCCCAGTCTGGCAGAACATACCATTGTATTGTGAAATGGTGTAACAACCTTTGTTAAGCCATCTTAAAACACACTATAAACAAGTATGTTAGATTTTAACATTTGATGATCAGGAAGATATTATGAGGCACAGAAAGGTATTTTTATGCAATTACATGGTTAAATTACAACAGCAGTGGCCACTTTAGGTGGGATGCCAGTTATGTATATGGATTTTTGTCACAAACAGGTTTGTAATGTACCCTACAAACATGGAGGGCCAGCTGCACAGAATTAAAGCTTGCTTCATTATATAGTTATCGGGAACAGCACAGACTTCTGTCTTGAAAGGCACGAGTTTCACTGAGAAGGGACAAGGAGAGGTATGTCAGGGAAACTGCTGAGGAGGTAGAAGGCAGTTTTCATGCAAATGACCTTCGACCCGCCTGCTGAGCCCTGAAGAAACCACCCCAGACCCACCTCTCAAGTTAACTCTGTTCGGACAGCATATGGATGGCCCTTGTCGGGGGCAAGTGAGTATACAGCATGTTGGGCTGAGTACTTGGAGCAGCTGTATGTGGCTGAACCTCCCAGTGGAGAACTTCCGTCGGCTGGTGTACATCCATTGACTGCTGTCCCACCATTTGATGAGGCCGCGCCTTCTCTAGATGAAATCAAGAAGGCAGTGGCTAGGTTGAAAAGTGGTAGAGCAGCTGGTGTTTGTGGCATCCCAGCAGAATTGGTCAAAGCCAGGGGCAAAGTCACGATTAGGGGGTTACATGCAGTCACAGAAGCCGTTTGGCAGACTGGTATCATTCCTCCTGACTGGACAAAGGGTTTGGTCACCTCTATCTGGAAAGGAAAAGGAGACCAGCGTGACTGTAGTAACTACCGTGGCATTACAGTGCTCAGTGTGCTGGGCAAAGTTCTTGCTCACATTCTCCTGATGCGTATCCGGCCATTTGCTAAAGTCTCAGAGGCCTGAACAATCCGGATTCACGCCCAAGAAGTTTACTGTTAATCGTATCCTGTCTCTTCGAGTTCTTGTGAAGTGGCGTCTTGAGTTTTGACAAGGTCTGCTAGCAGATTCTCAAGAAGGCGTTTGACTCCGTAAATTTGGAGGTACTGTGGAACTCCTGCGACTCCGTGGGATCCCCGCAGGGATAATCTGACGTACTGCTGGCTCGTACTCAAACACAGAGTGCTGTCAAGTCTGAGGGGGGGGGGACATCTGACTTCTTCCCAGTAAGTTCTGGTGTAAGACAGGTATGTGTCCTTGCCCCTACACTTTTCAACACATATGTTTTGGGAACCGGACCGAGCTGTGAGTCGAAGTCACTGTGGAGTATCACCTGGCAATTTCAGGGTTACTGACTTTGACTTTACTGATGATGCTGTTATCCTATCGGAGCCACTGGACACACTACCGATTGCCCTTGAGGAATTTCACGAGAATGTGAAGCCATTGGGATTAAAGGTCTCTTGGGCCAAAACCAAGGTCTGGGCATTTGGTGGCTTGTTGGATGCCGCAGTTCAGTCTGTTCAAGCATGTGGTAAGGATATAGAAGTCTTGGAAAGATTCACTTGTCTTGGATGTGTGGTCCATAACAACGGTAGATCAGACAGATCTCTCGTCGCATTGGTCTGGCGTACAGGATTATGGATTCACTCAGTTCGGGTATTTGGTGCTGCCGTTATTTGTATAGAAGGACGGAAGTTCGCACTTTCAAGGCACTGTTGCTTCGTGTCATACTTTATGGCTGACTGGGACACTAAACACTGACTTGAAGTGGCGAATTGACTCCTTTGGTCCTAAGTGTCTGTGCAGGATCATGGGATATCGCTGGTACAACCGGGTACGTAACGAGCGACTACTCCGTGAGACTGAATCAAGGCCTGTTACCCACATAATACGTCAACGCCAACTCCAGCCATATGGGCACGTGGCCTGCCTTGCTGAGGCTGATCCTGCTCACAGGGTGATCTCTGAACGAGTTAACCCAGCGTGGAGGAGGCCAAGGGGAAGGCCACGTAACTCATGGCTGGAGCAGGTCGGTCACTCCTGTCGGGAGATACTGAGAGGAGGAAGAGTCACTGCCTGGAGGGTTGCACAAAGGGACCCGCGTGGGTGGAGTCGGAGGGTGAGTGAGGCTATGCGCACCGCGGCATTTACCCTTGATTGATTGATTGATTGATTTGTAATTCTTTGTATACCTCTCTCACAGATCTGCTGTTTGTTAATATTTTTTGTAGTTCAGGTGGACCTAAACACCGTGCTCTACGGGAACCAGAAGTTTGAACCAAATGCTCCCAGATACTTTTTTGTAACTGATGTTGTGATAGTGCATTGTTCAGGAAACTTGTAAGTATAGTCCCAACTCTTTAATGCAAGAGTTAACTGGTACGCTTATTACATGTACGCAACTGGTCAACTGTGGAAGTCTTTTTCCCTGCTTATGACCTCCAGTCTTTGACCCTTTCAGGGCAGGTTACAGCTTTTTTAGTTTACTCCATTTGCTGCCACACAGTTATATTCAGCATCGGAAAGGCTGGATCTAACCCATCCAGATCATGAATATTGAAGGCTTTTATTTAAACCAAGATCTAACCCCTCCACTTCATTGGGTCAATATTAAGGTTGTATCTAACCCCTCCACTTAACTGGGTCAATATTAAGGTGAATATTGAAAGGGTTTATTAAGGTTGTATGTAACCCCTCCACTTAACTGGGTCAATATTAAGGTGAATATTGAAGGGTTTATTAAGGTTGTATGTAACCCCTCCACTTAACTGGGTCAGTATTAACGTGAATAAAAAGTAAAAGTGAAATATAAAAAGAGGTGCTGTGGGGCAAAATGCTGTGTGCCCAGCCATCTCAAAATGTATTAAGCTTTATTTATTTATTTTATTTTTGTATATTTAAGTGACATGTTATGCTGCCTGTGTTTGGTTCTTTCTGCTTTTACTATGAGAGAGAGAAATATTAACAACTGGCAGGACTGCCTCATACATTTAGATCTACCTTAATCCCTTTAACATGTTCAGTTGTTTTATACTTGCTACCCCCAGATGAATTTAATCAGCTTAGGGAAGTGCTCTTGTAGTGAAGGGGTAAATGAAGGCCATATCTAACCCTTCAGTTGATAAGGTCGCACTAAAGCTGAGTAACTAAAGATGGAAGATAATGGAAAATGCATCACCAAATTGAAGGTTAATGAACCCTTCAGTTCAAAAAGTCTCTCTCAACCAGAATAAATTAACTGAATATAGAACAAAGTGAAAAATGCTTCCTTAAATGGAAAGATTTAATCTTAGGCAACATGAGAGTTTAGATTAAGAAAAAAAAATTCCAGTCCTCATTCCCACCAGTAAATACTGAGTGAGGCGGGATCCAAAAATACAGTGAAAGAGAAAACATTAAAGTGGGAGAACCATCAACATTCTGGCTTTTAGAACCCTAACTTAAAATAAAGAGAGAGAGAGAAAAAAAAACATTCCTTGATTTCGTGTACTGAAGAAGGAGCAGAAATAAATTAACTTGATGTTGGTGTTTGTGTTACATGTAAACCAATGGATACTGTAGTGTCTAATGGAAATGATAGTTTCTCCAGGTTTAGGAGTTTGCTGTATTAAGTGAGAAATATAAGGTTTGTTATTGCTCTACCACCTAAGAAAGTAAGCTCACACTTTCATTGGAGTGTTGCTATAAGTCAGAGAGGGCTTCATTGGATGCTTTTTTTCCAAGAATGTTATGAAGTGGTCAACTGTTTCTGGGACTTGGAAGACATACCTAGGATGATCTAGGACAACAAAGCATCACTTGGATTACGAGGAGTCGTGATAGCTCCACAGTGAAAATGCTGTGGGTTGAGATTCTGCCACTGAGCTGTGTTATGGTCCGGGTTAAAGTGAACAGGATATATTCCTCAACTGAATTACCTTGGCCATTACGATGACTCCATAAGCATGACCAGAACTGTGAAGATGCCACTGTTGTCCCAACACCCAAACAGTTTGTGAAAGTCATCCTCATCAGCTACACTTTTTACACCATGTGTGGGTGTTGGAGAAGGCCTCCTTCAGGCAGTGGCACTAATATAACTGAGCAGCTCCACTGCTCAGTTATGCAAACCTCCCTCAACTCCCTGTTTCTCAAAAGGAGGATTGTGAATTGCAGAAAAGGGCTACTTTAGCCTGCAGTCCACCAGGTTTATGGACAGATTTTAATATTTTTTTAATGTGTCCGACTCTGGGCATAGGCTTCACAGCCTGCTATCAAGGCCCAGCAGTCCTCCTACATACCACACACCTCTACATGTCACCACTTCGGCGCTAACACCCACCGTCCATATTGAATACAGGCTAGGGCTGTCTCATACAGGACTGGTGTATTGGTATTAGTGGGGGTATTTTTACGATATGTCGACGGGTCTTCTGATAGATCAGTAAAGTTTGATTTAACGAATTCAAATCCTTAAACTGTTCCCTGCCCCCAGCGAGAATTCGAACCTGGGTCCGTTAGGACTGCAGGCCACCTCTCTACCGATAGAGCCATCGCCTCCCCCCCGATAAATCAACCTTGCTTCCAACCACACATCTAACCACACTACTGCTCATTTAACAACACAAGCACTCATCTGACAACTACTTACCTGCCACAACACCACGCATCAAAACAAACAAAGAAGCATCTAACCACACACACAAGCACATATCTAATCACACAACTATTTTTGTTGGGCTGGAGTGTGAACACGTGCTGTTGCATAGTACAAATATCACTCGATCAAGTAACATCTTTTCAGCCAGATGATCGATGGTTTTACAGTGAGAGTTGATGGTATTTGCATAGTTTCCAGAGGTAAATAGTTCTGGAGAGTGTACTTTATATGTCGTACTGAATTCCTTCCTGTGCCGTTATTTTCACAATATAAGGCAAGGACATTCGTGATAAGTTCCGGATAATATTTCAAAACCATCGTCTAATGTTTCAAAATGTGAAGACGGAAGTGTCATTATATTTCTTTGATAGACTGGACATGTCATATAATTTGTCTTTATTTCTTCAGCTGACTCGGTGTTATAACAAAGTACAGAATATGTAAAATATATACACAACTAATCCGTGCAGCATGTTTAAATAGACCCGCGGTGGCAATATGAGTCGCAGCGCCGCGCATGCCCAACAGATCAAGAGTACCAATATCAAGGATTATTATTGCTGCCATTGTACTCCAGCAGATTAGTCTCTTATGCATGAAGAAATTATACAACTGTATGTTATTGAACCCAATGTGTAATGATTACCTAGTACTAGGTGTGACTGATTTATATACGCTAAGAAAGTTGACGGTGTGGTTTTTGACGCCCTGGCACGGGAATGTTGTCATGCCTGCTTTTCCCATCTCCGGTAGGATCTCACGCTGCCAGCCTGCCACACAGCGGCAGCCAAGTTAGCCAACCTCGAGCTCAGTGCCGTCGAGTGATGGTGAAGGGAGAAATTGTATTGTGCGTTTTTTTTTTTTTTTTGTATGCGTTCACGTGATCTTCGAAACTACGAGTGACTGGATGTTTGTGGCCTGGTGGTGGTGTCCGTCTCGAGGTGTACAGGAGACAGGTGGAGGCTGGGTCAAACGAAGGGCCAGGTGGTAGACTGATCGGCTTCCCCCTACGCCATCTGCAAGGAAGGTCAGCCATTTTTATCATTCGTCCATGTTCTGGGTGGCATTGGAGGCGTTGCAGCACTTGTTCATTGACGATTCATTTTGCGTATTTCACCAAAGCGTCCTGTTTAATACCATTTATGTAGTTTGAATATCGATTCTTTCCAACAATAACATTCAGGAGGATATTGATATGTAATGTGCAGAATAAATTGTAAAGGAAGGTAGGAAATTTGCGGTCACCTGGACGACCGGTTATGCAAACACTGAGAAGGTCTTTTGCGATAATGGTAAATGTACGGTTTAATATCCATAAAATTAACAATATTCTTAACAGTGGAAACCAATATCAACTTCACCATTACCACTATCATCATCATAGACACACATTATCACCACCATGGTCAAGTACACTAAGATATGGGCACTGTATTACATCACTACAAGCTACAAAAGGCAGGAGACGAGATGAATCGGCCTGGCATTCTGCAACATCTGTACCGAGTTAACACCTTTACGTTTTATACTTCATTTTGTTTTTTTCCACCTTTCCTTGTTGCACGTTTTGTTTAATTTTGTCTTTTCTTTCTCTCAAGTTTGCCTCTTTCCCTTTCTTCCTCTTCTTTTTGTCCTCTCCTGTTTTTCCTTTCGTTCTCCATTATCTCTCTCTCTCTCTCTCTCTCTCTCTCTCCATATTTTGTTTTCCCTCTTTCCCCTCATTTTTCATTCTCTTTTTCTGTGTTTTCTTCCTATATTTTCATCGCATTTTCCATTGTTCAAATACCTCCTTTCATCTGTCTCCCATTCTCTATTATCTCTATTAGCTGTCATTTGGCTCTTTCTGTTGTTTTCTTTCCTATTATGTCACTTTAGTTTCCTATTTTATCTCTTTCTCCTTATCTTTCTGTTTCACAATTCTTTCTGTTCTTCCATCCTGTCTTTCTGCGTTGTAATACATCACAAACTACAAGAGAGGTGGGACGCTATAGGAAATGAAATTATTCAGCAGTACTAACCTACTTTACCAGCGCTGCCATCACCACCACAAGCATCATCACCATCACCACCGTCATATCATCGGTACGATAACCATCGCATAGCATCATCATTATCATCATCAACAACATCATCATCATCACCATCATCATCATCTACAAAGATTTAGGCAATAAAGTAACAAAAGAGACAGGAGGCGAGATAAAATAAGGTGAAGCGGCCTTGCACTACAGGTGTACTGAGTTTAAACTTTTGCAGTTGTATTTTTCTTCCTTTCTGTGGTCTGTAGTTCACATTTCGTCCGTTAAAACTTTACGTTCCTTCTCGTCTTTTTCAGTCTTCTGCAGTTGTATTTTTCTTTCTTCCTTTCTGTGGTCTGTAGTTCACATTTCGTCTATTAAAACTTTATGTTCCTTCTCGTCTTTTTCAGTCTATCTGATTCGTTTTCCAATCTTTCTCTTTTTCTTCATTTTTCCATTTTTTTTCTTCACTTTTTTCGTTTTCTGTCTTTCTTCTCATTACACATTCTTTCTTATTACTCTTCCTTTTCTTTATCTTTCATTCCTTCCTTTCCTCACTACATAAGAGAGGTAGGAGACAAGATGAAGTTAGGTTATCATCAAAGTGAACCTAGCCAACATCACCATCATAATCACATCATCATCATCATCCGGATCTCTTTCCCACCCTAGGGCAGGGTGAGTAGCAGCAATGTCCAGACAGCCCAAATTTGCCTAGTCCAATGGGCCTCGCTTCCATTCACTTATCATTCAAGCCTCCGGAATCCTGGCTGTATCGGATACGCCAAAAACATTCACCACGTTCTGTAGCCTCACATAAACGTATCCGATGGAGTCAATCCGGACGCAACCACATTAAAAAAGGGTGCCAAATCTCTGATCATGCACTTCTCCACACAACATTCATCCAGCCAGCTCGATCTCTTGTCAGTTCCCTAGCCTCACCGACCTCCAAACCTCTTATCCTCACACACTCATCCACCATAGCTCTCCACCTTCTCCTTGGCCTACCTCGCCTCCTCACTCCTTCAAATTCGCTCAGATATACCTTTTTCATCATTGCCTCCAAACCTCTCATCCTCACACACTCATCCACCATAGCTCTCCACCTTCTTCTTGGCCTACCTCGCCTCCTCACTCCTTCAAAATCGCTCAGATATACCATTTTCATCATTTCATTGTTATCCATTCTCTCCACATGACCATACCATCTCAGTACACTCTCTTCGATTCTGATGTTCACAGACTTCCTCACTCCACATCTTTCACGAATCACATTATTTCGTATCCTGTCCACCCTCTGTAGTCCACATACATTCCTCAGCAGTCCCATCTCCACTGCTCCTACTCTTGACTTTTCATTTTCATGCCATACCATAGTCTCACATCCAGCATGTTAAAGTTGGCACTAACACTCCTTCATGTAAGCCTCGTGCAGCTGCAACACTCAAGCCTCTGTCTCTTATCAAGGCCTTCAATGCACCAGCTGCTTTTCTTCCTTGTGTCACTCTACTTTCCACTTCTTTTGCACATTTTCTTC